>PVJL010014880.1:0-26305 GCA_004026885.1 Lyroderma lyra
GCCATTGTCCTTGTGCATCTAGGCTCACACACCCTGGAAACCCAGAAGTAACTCCCCCTGGAAGGCATAACCACCTTCAAGAGAGCACGGAATCGTGTGTACTGTCCTGTCACCCATTCCCGCCTTGCTGTCCCACCTCCATGTCATCTTCCTCACATCCACTACTTAAACCCAAATGCATAAAAGCAGCAGCAAACTGTCCCTTTTGGGAGCACTTGAGATCTCGCTCCCCGGCCTGTGGTCAGTTTGGCTCAAATAAACTCCTGCAAAAAGTCTGTGCAGGATAGGATGCCCCCACGCCGACAATGGGGACGGGACCTCAGCCTTCAGGGCCCAGTGGCCTAGGATGTTAACTGCCCTGCAAAGCAGGTGTCAGTCCCCTACACAGGAATTGTCCAGGCCAGCAGGGCCCCATCGGGGAACGCTCTGCTATGTGGTGTCCCATCTGGCATCCCATGGTTCTAGGACATTTCAGGTGGAGCATCTTAATGAAATTACCAGGAGATTCTGATGGCTGTCACATTTCTGTTACGACTCTGGACATACAGACTAATATTTGCAAACTGTGTCAGCCTCATGTATCTATGAACTGTGTCTATAAAACACTTCTTTCTTCTCTGTTCAAACTACGTCCTTCAAGCTTCAAAGGTGCTCCCTGCCCCACCGTGGAGACCGAACTGTCAGGACCCAGGGTCATGCCTCGTGATGTCCACAGACAGCTCCAGAGCCACTTCCAACAAAGAGCCAAGGACATGCCCCTGGGTGAAGAAGAAACATACAAACCCAATCAGGAAGTGACTGGACTTAGAGACTTAAGACCTTGCGTTACTTGTGGGCAGAGGAACCATCGAGAAAAATACAGCCTGCGGCGGTCGGAGACACAGCTCCCTTGGAACAGTGTGGCAGCAGCAGAAAAATCAGACAGTTTTACCTTTGCACTGGGGAGCTTCCCCCCAGACTGCTGTACTAAACCTGCTAGCTGGTTACTTTTGGCACTTGGGCAGAGTAAATGCTCAAAACACCCGTTCACGTGTGAATTCAACTGGTGAATTAAGAAACCAGTAAATCTACTGGGAGACAGACAGGAAGAGGGAGAGGGAATGAGAGAGACAGATAGAGACAGGGGAGGGAGGGGAAGGGGAAGGAGGGGAGAGGTGGGAGGAACGAGAAGGAGAGGGATTCATTTCAGGGCTCAAATCCATGGTTCAAGGTCTTCGTGTATTATTAGGCCCACATTTTCATGGACCATGGGGGGATGCATTATCGTTTGGCTGCCCAGCCCCCTGTGCTCACACAGCACAACCTTCTCCCCACAGTACCCCTCAATGTGCTTCCACCCAACGCAATATCCGCCCATCGGATGGGACTCGGCCTGGCCCATCCTGACACCCTACACTTGGCCATTGTGACAGGCCTGGGGACGGGCAGGTGGCCTGGCATTTTCAACGTACACAACAGAAAGCCTTTTGTTTGTTCTGGGACCGTCACACTGATGTCACCTGTGTTCTTTTCATTTAGGGCTATCACACTGACGTCACCTGAGTTCCTTTCATTTGTGGCTGTCACACTGACATCACCTGCATTCTTTTGCCACACAAGGAAGAGGCCCAACTTCCAGAGGAGCCTGAATCCAGCCTGTCCCAGGGCCGAGGGGGGGGCAAGAGAGGCAGAGAGCCAGCCCTGAGCATGCTCCATCTGAGTTGTCAGCCCCATCGTGCCCAAGACTGCTGCAGTTCTGTTCTTCCCAGTTAAGTGAGGCAAATGCTCCCCTTTCCTTAAACTAATCTGAGGGGGTTCAGTTTCCCCTGCAACAGAAAGTTGATGAGTAGGGTGGGGTTATCACAGCTCCACCCATAGACCAGAGCCACCCCAACCCCTGGGTCCCCCACTTGAAAGGGTCCTGCTTGGGCTCTCATGTGGTCACTCCCCTTCCTGTGGCATGAGGAATGGATGTGGAGGAACTGGTATACTCCCCTCAGGGCCAGACTCCAGAAGCTCCTGCCCCCAAACCTGGTCATCTCTCAGGGCCACACAAGTCTCTTCCCTGGGTCCATCTTCCAGAGAACAGAAGATGCCACAAGTGTATAAAGTCCAAGGCTTGAAGGGCCACCTGCAGCAATGTGAAACTGGGGTGTCCCCCGCCCCATACCTAAGGCCCATGGGATGCAGAATGGAGTCTAACTGGGAGACAGGGGGGATGAGTCTTCCATGGGTGCTCTTCTCGTGAGTACAATTACTGGAGGGACAGCATTTGATGCATTTATACCTCTTGACAACCCACGAGGTCAGTACCACGGCCCCATTAGACAGATCAGCTAACAGAGAAGTCAAGTTCATGGGAGAGAACATGGTGTGGCCAGAGGTGGGGCTTTCAAGGATTGGTGACATCCTCTTGTATGTTGTGTCTAAATAACAGGGCTAATGTTCCCATGCCTGCAGGGACATCACAGCCACACCTGGCAGAAGGCACACGCACAGCCCACAAGGACACATGTTCTGACTGTCCCCATATGCATCCTGCCCTTCGTCCATGCGAGGTCTTCAGTACCTTCATGCTTCCTTGTTTCCCTTGCAAAAGGAAGAAGTGATGCATGAACCACCTCAGATGTGTGTTTTGGGACAAATTCCTGTCCGTATTAGCTACAGCACAGCATCTATTCCAGTAAACGGTCTATAGCCAAAGGAACAGACACTGTTAAGGTCACTGGCACTGGAGCAATGGGGCTCAGGCCAGGGGCCCAGACTCTGCGTAAGGGGGCACTGGTTACACGGTGCAAAGAGGAGTTCAGAACATGAAACAAATTCCAAGAACCACCCTCTTGTCTAGGAGATGAATATTCATAAAATACCTAGAACTCAGGTTGAACTTACCTCCAGGATCTCAATGCACCCACTCCCCTGCATTACACACACACACTCATGCACAGACACACACACACCTTCACCTGTGCAAGGCCCACCCTTCCAGAACCTGCAGCCCAGAGCCCGGCTGGAATTTCACCAAGGCCAGCCCTGCTTGCCCCACCCCACGGGACCTTGAGAAGGGGCTGGGACTTTGGCCTCAGTGCCATTGGGAAACACACTCAGGAAATGGTCTGATGAGTTCCAGTAGCTCTCACGTCACGTCAAATTCATCAGATTCTCCGCTGGGAATGCACTGCGAGGAGGGAGCCGCAGGGTCTCATAAGCGCAGTGCTCATGGTTCATAAGAAAACCTGAGCCATTGGTCTGGGGCAAAGGGTTTTTAATAAATCAGTTTCCACCAGAGTCAACAGGAATGGGTAGAAATCAAGGCTGATATTCCACCTTCTAACCATAGGAGAAAATGAAAGGTTCAGAAAGGTAAACATTTATCCCAGGTCACAGCACGACAGGTAAGAGCCAGGCAAAGTTCCAAGCTCTATCGTACAGATGGTTCCAATCCAAGTCTCTGCGAGGTGGGGGCAGGTGCACTGCCAGCATTACCCTGGGGACAGAGTAGCAAGCCCAGGCTCAGAAGTCGGGTTGTCAGAGCACACTGAACCATTGGTCCCTCACCACCGCCACCTCATTGGAGTTTAAGAGCAGTTCTAGGGGCCTTCCATTTCCAGCCTCAGCTTTCCTCCCTGCAGTGTGTCCTCCTGTGGCCCCAGAGCTCCTACTAGTGCAAAATGCATACAGACACTGCCTTCCAAGTGGCTTTGGGGTTACCCTTTTCAAGGAAGGGGTGGCTCAAGTGTGCTTGGAGCCAGACCTTATGGCTTGAAGGTAAAACAGAGCATGCTAGTGTAGCCATAATAAATGAAGTGAAGAAAGGGGCTCTGGCTTCAGCTGTAATTAAATTGGAAACAATAGAGAGTTTTCATAATGAGTCTTTGTCATTTCTTGGCCTTGCAACGCTTAGGTCAGGCAAGAAACCTGTTGGTCAGGAAATGCAACTATGCCAGTGGTAGCTGTTGGGTCTAACTCTGATGTCACATGCCCCCAGCTCGCTCAGCTGACCTGAGCACCTGCCTGAAATGTTTTGTGGTGAAGATGTCACTTAACAAGTTCAGGGGTCATCTAGGCAGAGGGAGCCCTAAGTAACTCATTTCTTTGACATTCCCTGGTACTTAATAAGTTGTAGATCTCATGTAAGCACTTTAGTTGCATTAATTCCTTGCAGGGGTGTCCAATCTTTTGGCTTCCCTGGGCCATATTGGAAGAAGAAAAACTGTCCTGGGCCACACATAAAATACACTAACACTAATGATAGCTGATGAGCTAAAAACAAAATACAAAAAAACAAAGCCACAAAAATATCTCATGTTTTAAGAAAGTTTACAAATTTGTGTTGGGCCACATTCAAAGCTGTTTTGGGCCACATGCGGCCTGCAGGCCACATGCGGCCTGCAGGCCACAGGTTGGACAAGCTTGCCTTGAAGCCTCAGGTATCCCAGGGTAGGTCCCATTATTGTCTCCATGTAAAACATAATTGATCTTCTCTCACAATTTTATTTCAATATTTTACTGGAAGTCCTAGCTAATGCAATAAGAAAAGGAAAGGAAATAAAACCTATAAGACCAAGAGGGAAGAAATACAACCGTCTTTGTTCACAGATGATCTTTAAAAAATCAACAATAACAAAAACTCCTCAACTAATAAGTGATTATAGCAAGGTTGCAAAATATAACATTAATATACAAAAGTTCATCGCTTTCCCATACCAGCAATGAACAAGTGGAATTTGAGGCTAAACACACTGTATCATTTACATGAGCACTACAAAAACTAAAATACTCAGGTATCAGTCTAACAAAATATGTACAAGGTCTATAAGAGTCTCAGAACTACAAAAAATAATGGAAAACAGCCACAGGGATTCAGTAAACTGCCTGAGTTCATACAGCAATCTACTGAGGAAGTTAGGCAGGCAGCCTGGCTCTGGCCCCACACCCTGCTGCCTTGCTGGTGAGGTTTACTGGTGTTTGGCCCAGAGGTACCAAGAATTCGCATGTATGACTGCTCTCTACTGTGTCTAAGCCACTGAGTATGGCAAGGACATGGGTTCAGTGAACTCTGTCTTCCCACTTGATAGATGAAGATGCTGAGGCCCCAGGAAGGAACTTCTCAAGGCCACTAAATAAGCCGCAAACCAAGTTTTGAACTTAGAAAGGGCACATGTGCTTGCAGGGTACCTACAGAGCTAAGCTCTCATTTGGGTGAGGGCAGACCCTAAAATCTCAATAGCTTGCCACAGCAATGGTCTGCTTCTTGATCTAGGACAGTCTAATGTGGGCTGGACACAGGGCAGAGGCACAGGCTGCTTCCAGGGCACGTGGCCCTCTAACATCTGGACACACTAATTAAAATTTCAGTGGGGCACCATTTTTTTAGCCATAAAGTTGCAAATGTCAAAAAAATTGATAATTTATTATTGTGGCAAGCATATGGTAAAATAGGCACTTACATGTGATCGGTGGTCGTGAGAGTCCAGGCACCTCGACGGAAGGAAATTTGACAGTCCCCATCCAAACAACCAAAGCTCATATCCTTTGACTCAGCAATTCTACTTTTGGGAGTTTAACCTGCATTAGGCCCTTATGTACATTGTCATGGGAAAAGATTGGAAGCAACCTAAACGACCAATAAGAGAAAGGCAAGAACTAAAACAGGCATACACCGTGGAATACCACGCAGTCACAGGAAGCAAGAGGAAGGTCTCATGAACTGATTGATGCGCCATGAGCTCCAAGAGGTATTTTTCATCTGGTGAAAGAAGCAATTACAAAACAGTAATCTAAAATGTACCAGAATGCGTTCTTAACAATGAAGAAAAATCCATTGCTTAATGCAGAGACTCTCTCTGGAAGGACTGGTGACAGGGAGGCAGGAATGGCACAGGGGCTATTCATGTACTCTGTGTACCTTTATTTTTCCGCTCTGTGAGTGCATTACCTACTCAACAAATAAATGTTAAATAAAAGTAAGAACCAAGTCCTGGGGAGGAGAGGGAGGGTGTTGAGACCTTACCCTCGCAGAGCTGCAAGAGGCTGGAGGTGCTGGCGCCCCCTAGCGGAAGAGGGGCCCAGTGTTTCTCCCTAAAGAGTGCTTCCTCCTGTCCCCTGTCCCCTCTGGGAGGCTTACTATACACAGATCGAGGCCAGCCTTCCACCTTCCTGGTCCTCAGGAGACCCCGCAAGAGACCCCGCCCTGGGCCGAGCTCGGTACATCTGTTGTGAGGCCTGATTGCGTTCTCAGCGCCTGGCACGCATGCGCCGCCCATAAAACACGTGGGGGACCCATTCTGAGCTTTGTCCTCCCCCAGCACCGTCGTCTTCTTTACCCTGTGTCCCCCGCACCCACTCCCCACCCGCCCAGTGAGCACACCGCTGACAACCAGTGACATCATCAGATGGCGTCAGCCACCAGCACCCTCATCACCCCCACCCCGTCGCACAGAGCCGTCGCTCGGTGTTTCTGGGAAGGCCGGTGCCTCTGAGATCAGTTAGGACACCGTGTCCCCTGTGCTGGTGAAGCGACGCAGAAGCAGGCGTGCACTCCCCATGGGACCACCGCGGGGTCAGGGCAGGCGACGGAATCTTAAATTAGCCCCAGCTCCTACCTCATTAAGACTGTCTGCAGAGCTGAGTCAGGGACCCAGGGGCAGGGAGGGACAGGCACTGACCAGCAGGCACACCTGTCCTTCCACACACCTAGGCTGCAAGCACACTCTCCCGGAGGCGGACGTGTTTGTTAAAGTGGGAGCGGCTGGCCGTCCGGACCAGAACCGTCGGAGGTGCTTGTGGAAATCGGCATCCTCGGGCTCAACCCAAAGCTGCTGGAGCAGACTTGCTGTGGGTGGAATCCCTGAGTCTGTAGCTTAAACACCCCGGGGGTTCTAACACAGACAGCTGCGAAACACCCCGAGAAAGGTGGTCCCAAGAAGGTACTGTCTGCTTTTTTATTTTGTAACTATTTTAAAATAATTTCAAGAACAATACCAAGGACTCCCTTCTGCCCTGTTCAGCCCTGTTGACACTTAGCTGCAGCCGCTGCCCCTATATCTATACGCGCACGTGTGAACAGGTGTATGTGCACCTATACCATCATTATCCTTTTTCTGAACGATGTGAAATCAAGTTGCAGAGGCATCATTTCCTTTGACCCCTAAATACGCCAGCATTTAATCTAAGAATGGGATTTTTTTATGTAATAACAGTATGATTTTCAAATTCAGGAAATGTAAAACCGTGACAATTACTCACTAATCTATACAGATTGCTTCAGTTGTCTAACTACGTCCTTTAGAGCCACCTTCCCTAACGGGGACGCAGTCCAGGCAGCACGGGGCATTTAGATGTCACGTCCCTGTAACCAGGAACATCCTCGCAGTCTCTGTGTGTGCTCCTAGTGTGGCCCCTGCGTGTGGGTCTGTCTGCTGTGTCTCCTGTCCCCATGCACAGATCCTGCACCTCTGGGGACACAAGATGGACACACAGAAGAGGACAGGTTCGGGCCACCCTGACCCAGAAGACATGTAGCTGCCACGGTCATTCCTGACCGCTCTGCCAGAACAGGGAACTGCAGGTGGCCGAGGGTGCAGGCTGCTCCCCAGGCTGCGGGAAAGAGGCGAACCCCACTGCGCCCCAGAAATGCTGGCTGTGACCCCACGAGTCAGGCGCTTTGCTTGCAGGGGGACTTTCAGACATGAGCCGCCCGGCTTCCCCCTCGTGACTCAGCCGCCCAGCCCCAGCTCACGCAGCATCTGAAGGACGGGCCGTTTCCGCTCGGCCCCCACCCACACCTGTAAGGAAAATAGTCACCGCCACCGCCACTCTGCCACCCCAGCCCACCGGCAGCCCGTCCCTGTTCTTGTCCCTCCCCTCCCACTCCTGCCACTGTTGCCGTGTTTCTCAGCTTCCTACTTCACGCTCAAAGCGTTTGGACTCGCTCCGGGGAAATGCTTTTCCCGGCCGGGCGGAGGCCAGCGAAGGTGGGCGGGTGCACGGACTCGGAGCGCCTGGCAGGGTCTGGCCCCGCTTACCATCACCCATGTCTCACCCCCATTCGAACCCACAGCTGAGCAAGTGGGTGATGGGGAGCAGCCCTCAGGGAGCCTCGAAAGAGGGGCACCTCGCGGGGGGCCCCACACACCTGGATGCCGACTTCAGGCTGTGTGTTAATACAGTTTCCGGAAAATTTTGCAAAGTAAGATTCTTTGTATTTTTTTTCTTTAAAAAGGCCACCCGAATTTTACAAGCTACTGCCCTACAAAAGTAGTATCCGTTCCCGTATTTGTAGATCATGTATGTGTGGTGTGTGTGGTATGTGTGTGTGTGTGTGTGTGTGTGGTATGTGTGAGATGTGTGTGTGTGTGTGTGTGATGTGTGAGATGTGTGTGTGTGGTGTGTGCTGTATGCTGTTTGTGTGTGATGTGTGTGGTGTGTGTGATGTGTGTGGTGTGTGTGTGTGTGTATGTGGTGTGTGCTATAGGCTGTGTGCCATGTTGTGTGTGTGTGTGTGTGGTGTGTGTGTGTGATATGTGGTGTGTGTGTGTGCGTGTGTGCACGGTGTGTGCTGTATGCTGTGTGACATGCTGTTCGTGTGTGTGCGTGTGTGCACGGTGTGTGCTGTATGCTGTGTGACATGCTGTTCGTGTGTGTGTGTGTGTGCAGGGTGTGTGCTGTATGCTGTGTGACATGCTGTTCGTGCGCGTGCGCGCGTGTGTGTGTGTGTGTGTGTGTGTAAAGTAGACAGGCATGGGCAGATACATACATATGGCATATAATAACAAAGTATCCTGCATTGAGTTCCTTTAAAGAGAATGAAAATTAAAATAAAAACTATTTCTTTGACATTTCAGTTTGTTTTCAAACGGGGGTGAAGGACTACCACGCTGATAGAAGCATAACTATTAAGAGTTGTCCTGAATCTTTTGAGCTAAATTCCAGACTGGAGGAAGTTTTTACCTTTCACTTTTTTTTTAACATTGCTGGATGCTTCCTGGTTCTAATCCGAAATCACTTGTCTAGCTCTGTCCTTAGCAAGCACGGCGCAAACCCTGCCGTGTGGGCCCCTGGAAGGGCACAGGTGGACAAGGACCAGCAGCGTTCAGCTTGGGGACACGACCGCAGAGCCGTGTGGGTCCCACTGCTCGTGGCCTCCTCTGGAACCTTCCAGGCATGGAACAGATCCAATCAGGTCAACCCTCTTCCCATCTAAAATTGTGTTCTTTTGTCCCTTTGTCCACCATGTAGCCTCATTCAAGAAAATAAGGGCCATTTGCATCTCACTAGTTACTCCATTTGAAAGGTTCTTACTAAATAATTGATCAAGGGTTAGATAGAGTTGTTTTCCATCATTTCAATAAATAGTAAGCAAAGAAAAGCCTTGTATTTATTCAGCATACCTTCTCTCGGAATAGTTCACGGGCTATAAGCAAGGTACTCTCATTGTCCCTCTTAAGACAGATGGCTTGTTTACGAGGCCAGATAATGAAACTAGTGCGGGAGCAGGAACCCAGGAAAAAGCTCGAAGAGGCTGCACAGTGCCTTAAAGCTTACACTGTCACGCACGACGGTCTCCAAGTTCACGTGACCCGAGCCACACTGGGCCTTTCCCGGGGGATCGCCGAAGCTACCATTCCTCCAGAAGCACACCCTTGGGGTTCCAGGGTCAGCGGTCTGTGAGGTGACAACTAGGCATTTAGGTAGCTTCTGAGAGAGTTGTTTATTCTACTTCTACAGAAAGAGAAGCAAAACTTGAAATACCTAGAGCAGCTATTTATATCATTTACTGAGCCAAGCACGATGCTAAGTGCTTTCCATACATTCTCTCATCTAGCCCTTAAAAATGAAATCCTGGAGGGCTATTAAAAATAAAAGACGGAAAATAACAAGTGTTGGCCAGGATGTAGAGAAACTGAACCCCTTGTGCACAGCTGGTGGAAATGTAAAATGGTGCAGTTGTACAAAAAGAAAAAAAAACAGTGTAACAATTTTTCAAAAAATTAAAAATAGAATTATAATATGACCTAGGAATTCCACCCCTGGGTACATGAGAGCTGTCCAGAAAAAATATCCAGCATAAATGCCTCTATTTTTCCTATTGTACAGCTGGATTCTTTCTTGTATACCCAAAAGAATTGAAAGCAAGAATTCAAACCGATGTTTGCACCCTCGTGCTCAGAGCAACATTACTGACAACATCCAAAAGGTGAAAACAACCCATCAATGGATAAACAGAGATGCAAGATGTGGTCTGGCCATACAATGGAATATTATACAGCCTTAAAAAGGAAGGAAAATCTGACACAGGCGATAGTTTAGATGGAACGTGGAGGTATTATGTTAAGGGAAATAAGGCAGATACAAAAGGACAAACACTGTGCATTCCACTGGTGTGAGGTTCCAGGGGAGGAGGCATTCAGAGTGGGAGAAAGTGGGGGGAGGGCCAGGGCCCAGAAGGGAGAGGCAATGGGATGTTGTTGTTTGACATGAACAATTTCAGGTTTGCAAGATGAAAAGACTTCTGGAGACACATGATGGTGATGGTAGCACGACATTGTGAGTCTCTTTAGTACCATTGAACAGTATACTCACTAATGATTAAGATGGCAAATGTTATGATGTGTGTATTTTACCACAGTGGAAACAAAATTCCAGGTGAGGTGCCAGTGTTTTGCAAACAGTAAGTAACTGAGACAAAAGGTTCTGCCACAAGTGAGAGGCAGAGCCAAGATTCTCACCGGACAAGGGAGTGTGTGTGTGTGTGTGTGTGTGTGTGCGTGCGTGTGTTTGTGCGTGCGCGTGTGTGTGCGCGTGCGCGCGTGTGTGTGCGTGCGTGCGTGCATGTGTGTGTGTGTGTGTACGCGCGTGTGTGTGTGCGCGCGCGTGTGTGTGTGCGTGTGTGCGTGTGTGTGTGTGCGTGTGTGCGTGTGTGTGTGTGTGCGTGTGTGTGTGTGTGTGTGTGCGCGTGTGTGTGTGCGTGCGTGTGTGTGTGTGTGTGTGTGTACGCATGTGTGTGTGCGCGCATGCGTGCCTTAAATTGGCACCCTACAGCCTCCCTTTGCGTTGTTGGCAACTCTTGACTTTTAGAAGCTATTTTCCTAATACAAATGTGTTTCTTATTGTGGGCCGTTGCCTAAAATGTTTATAGCCATTGGCCTACACCAAGGTCCGGGAGCAGCTAACCAGTCCCCACTACCCTCTACCATCTACCACAGACCACCTAGTTGGTAAAAATAAGGTTAACATAACACGTAAAAAAGGTGGAATAATAAATAAAAATAGCCGCCCTTGCTTCGGACACTGGGGGATCCCAAGTGGTCTGAGAGTTGGCGTGGCCTTCCCAGGCAGCTCGTTACATCACAGGCTCAACCTCCCCCCAAAAAAAATCAGTTGTAACGGGGCCAAAAAAATCAGTTGTAACAGAGCTCTGACATGAAGGGGAATCTGAACCCAGGACTTACAAAACCAGAGTAAGTTCTAATAATTCTTCAGTCAATTCCCTGACTTCCCAGGGTTCCCCGGAAGCAGCTGCCACCCCTCATTCACAGTTTGGTCTTTCCCTCTGGGGGTCATGAAGGGTGTCCTGTGGGCGAACAGCCAAAGGGAGACAGAATCCCCTAAAAGCAACAGAAATGCCATCCTTTCATCCCTGGGGAAACAGAGGCCTCCCAAGGCTATCTGTGACTCTTGTCATCTTCAGAAGGCCACTGGGCATTTGATGACTTCATCTACTTACCTCAGCTGAGCGACAGTCCACTGTCGTCCCAGTGGTGGCTGTGACTGAGACCTCGCCCTCACTCAGCCACACGGCTGGCCGTGCTTCTGTGTTTGCAGGCCCGGGGTACAGCTTCCCGTCCTCTCACTTCTGAAGGACGAAGGGGGTTGTCAAGACAACCCCCACCCCTCTGGGTCCTGCAGGAAGGCAGCCTGAGGAAACCACGGTATTTAAAACCAAATGAAAGAGGGAAGGAGTCAAGTAGAGAACACCAAAAAGTAAACATTACAAAACCTCCAAAACCAGAAGCCCAGAGGCACATTTCCTTTGGGGACGGGCCAGCTATCTGTTCTTCCTTTTGAGGGTGAGATGTTTATTTAACTGGAGAAGACAGCTTGACTTAATTGTGAGTGTGTGTGTGTGTGTGTGCGCGCGCGCGCGCACGTGCGTGCACGTGTACATTTGCACATGGAAGCGGGGGGCCCTCTGTAGCTGTTCAGAATTTCTGCTGTCCCATGCCAGAAGCAGGCCAGCACTCTGAGGCAAGCTTGTCTGGCTCGCGGGCCATGTGTGACCAGGACGGCTTTGACTGCAGCCCAACACAAATTCATCAACTTTCTTAAAACATTACAAAAATTATACAGGGACCTTTTTTAAAGCTCATCAGCTATTATTAGCGTCAGTGTATGTTATGTGTGGCCCAAGACAATTCTTCTTCTTCCAATGTGGCCCAGGGAAGCCAAAATGTTGGACACCCCTGCTGTAAGGTCAGTAGCTGAGTATGGGTGTGAGCCAAAGAGAAGGAAGGGTGTAAATGACCACTGCTACATGCCCACCGGGCAGACATAGGCCAATGGCTATAAACATTTCAGGCAAAGACCCTCAGTCTGAATAATAGTTTTATTGCAGCCCAGCACACATGCACACAAACATAAAAATAAGGCTTGCTCTTACCACACGTGAGGGATGCCGATATTTTCGATTCTACTTCTTATAGTTAATTTTAGTTGAGGTCTAACATACCATAATAAAGTGTACAAATCTCAAACATACAGCTTGTTGGCTTTTTCTAGGGCTTGCTCATCTTTTTTTATATACGAGCATTGTTGAGATTTGCACACTACAAAATTCACCCACAGAAAGTATACAACTCAATAGTTTTTAGTATAGTTCCAGAGTTGTACAACCATCAGTGTAATCCAATTTTGAAACTTTTAAGATTTTCATCAGCCCCCAAAGAAACCTCATGCCCAATATCTATTCTATGTTATTCATTTATTTTTAACACTGATCACACCCCAGTAAATTAATTTCTTTGGTAGGTCACAACCACAGACGATGAAACCAGTGTCAGATGTAAATACTGTATTTACGTCTCACTGAGAGCCCTGGAAGACGAGTTGGTCTGTGCCCAAGTCCAGAAGAACCCTGGGGCGTGGCACTCAAAACTGACAGGCAGAAGTGACAGGACTGGAAGGCGGAACTAGCCTGGCAGGCTCCACAACGAGCTCCTCTCATCAAACGGTGACAGCCAAAGCCCCTGTCCATCCCCTGAAGGGTAAAGGCTGGTCTGGAGGGCAAGATGGCCCCACACAGACCCCACCCCACTGCTGGGAGATCCTGTGCTTGGCCAGCAGGATGACCATCACACAGAAGTGGTTACAATCAGACATGTGGCTGGAACACCTGGGTCCCGAGTAACTGCATTCACACCTCATTAATGACAACTCAGCAGTGACACTCACAACCCTGGTGGGGCTGGGGTGGCACTTACACCACAGCAGGACCTAGGAGAGAAGTTTAAGAAGCAAACAGGAGAGCCTTCAGGGGTATCGCTACCTCCAGTGCCTTAGACATGGAGCACAGAATCATGTTTCAGGGGGTGCAGGCCATAAAAAAGGTCACACATTTTTATAGCATTGAACTATTGTTGTCAGTAAAACAGAGCGATTTCAATCAGACATACAGCGAAAATCCTACAGAATAATTGTTGCACATTGGGATTAAGAGCCCATGAAAAGGTGATTTCTGCTCTCATAGCTCAGTCCCTTAACCGGAGAGAGGGTGTGTGGGACAAGGGGGGTGGGTACTGGGTGTATGTTTGTGTGTTTATGTATGAGCGTATATGCATGTGTGTGTGTGTGTGTGTGTGTGTGTGTGAGTTTGTGCATATGTATGTGTGTGTACAGTTAACCCTTGAACAACCCCAAACCCCACATAGTGAAAAATCTGCCTATAACTTTTGACTCCCCAAAAATGTAACAACAGCCATCCCTCAGGATCTGCAGGGGTTGGTTCCAGGATATCAAAATCCACAAATGCTCAAGTTCCTTAAATAGAATAATGTAGAACAACACATACAGTTGGCCCTCGCACCATAGACTACCGACTGCAGATTTAAAATACTGTTTTGAATCTGTGGTTGGTTGAATCCATGGATACAAAACCCAGGGTTACAGAGGGCCAGCTGTACAGTTATTGAAACAATGGGCATGTAACTGGACCCATGCAGCTCAAACCAGTGTTGTCCACGGGTCAACTGTATTTGTGTGTGTGTGTGTGCATGCGTATGTGCACGTGTTTGTATGTGTACGTGTGGTTCTGCGTACACGTGTGTGCATATGTATGTGCACATGTGCACATTGTGTGTGCGCGTGTGTATTGAGGGAGAAGGGGGAGCTCAGCCCTCACCTCCATCCCAAATGATGGAAGGCTGGTGATGTGAAGCAGCAGGCAGACATTTTAGCCCAGATGCCATGAATTATGTGCACACAGATGCCACACACTGGCCCACTGGCTGCAGGAGGGGCTCAGTCACACCCGGGAGGGAAGGGAAACCCAGAGGGCCTGGAGTCTGGACCCTGACA
The DNA here is from genome assembly GCA_004026885.1 of Lyroderma lyra. NCBI lineage: Eukaryota > Metazoa > Chordata > Mammalia > Chiroptera > Megadermatidae > Lyroderma > Lyroderma lyra. The sequence continues at coordinate 14,554 of PVJL010014880.1, forward strand.
AACGAAGCCATCCTAAGATGATCTGACCCTGGGGGTCGAGGCAGAGGCTGAAGGACAGGAGGAAGGACTGGGAGAAGGGGTCGCTCTCTAGCCCACACGTCAGTGTGATCTCTTAGGTACATCCTATTCATTGGCCACCTGGTTTAGTGGGCAGTAGAGGACAGTGAGAGTTATTAAGGAGAGGAAAATATTAAACATGAGTTTGCCCTCCAATTCAGCCCTGTGTTATTTGTAAGTCCCCTTAGTGACAAGAGCAGGTGCCTCAGTTTCCTATTCTGTAAGTGGAGTTTCTTTATCCATCCAACAAGCGTTTCTGTAATACCTTGAAAGTGCCACTGACTGGGATAGAGAGCACGGACACTCCCTAGTGGTCTCAATGTCTAAGATGTTTATGCACAAACGTTACCAGCTCGGCTGCTGGAAGAACCAAGTTCAGTTGATGCCAGAGCACTGAGAGCCTGCAGCCCTGCTCCCGGCCTGAACACAGCTGTGCCTGGGGCTCAGACAAGCTCAGGCAACCCAGACGCAGGGCCCGGGTCCCCGCGGCCGAGCAGGTGTGCAGTGGTGCGGAGCTGTGCAGGCGGCGTCTGACCATGCAGGGCTGGCTGGCTCACCATCATCACGTATGGCTTTATCACCCACTTGTTCTGAGATGGGCTTAACATCTGTTTCATGCCCATGACGGTTCCTGCTGCCAGATGCAGTGCAGGGTCAAAGGGTACAGCCCGACCCCATAAACCAGAACACAGCCGGTCTTGGTGGGGTGGGGGGTGGATCTCCCCTCCCCTCGAGCACGGGACCTGACAAGCAGCATAGAGCAGGGGCACCAGAGTTCTCCGTGGCGCCTTTGCTGCCAGATGGCCCTAGGACGTGGGGCCCTTTGAACTTTCCAAAGGTATGGAAGACAGCCGGACTCTCCCGAGCTCTGCTGCAGGCGGAGGACATGGCTGTGGGCACAGAAAGCGGCCGGTTCGAGGCAAAGGTCTGTGAGTAGCTCTCAGGCTGGGCGTGCTGCAGCCTGCCCGGGCTCGGGGCCAGGGCTCCAGAGCGCGGCTCCTGCGGGCTGGGGGTGGCGAAGGGGCTACCGGGCGGAGGCAGGAAGCCTTCCCAAGGAGTCCACCATTGGAGCCTGGCACTGCCAAACCCTGAAGCTAGTGGCTGGCCTGGCTCCCCACCCCTCAGGTGTTGCGGGGAATGCCCGAGGAAGGTGGTGGGAGGAAATGGCAGTTACTTATTTCTTCTTCCACAGGACTGTGTACCCTGGTGCCCTGGTCACACCCTTGAGCCACACAGCTCTCTCACTGAGACAAAAGCCAGAAGCACTACACCCACAAGGGGCCAACCCTCCCTGGTACTGAAGGGCTTCCTGGGGTTCAGGACTCTCAGGGCTAAAATCAGGACATGTCGGTCACTCTACCCACGAGGCCCTTATCCCTCCATGAAGAGACCCTAGTTTTGAAATGGGAATACACCAAACGTAGCCCAGGGGCCAGGAAGGACCCCCAGACCAAGCTGGAGGCAGGCAAGCGACTCGGCCTCATCTGAGGTGTAGAGGACAGGATGGGTGGAGAATTTCAGACATGTCCCAAACCAAACCAGCAGCCTCAACCCAGGCCTGAGCAGAGGAGTGGAGCCTAGACCCTAAGCCTGACCCTCCTCCTCTGATCCACTGAGGCTAGGCACCCTGCCCCAGGCTCCCGGTCCCCTAGAGTGGCTCTGTGGCTACGTGTTCACACAGTCTTGCCAGTTCTGTGAGTGAGCTCAGAAAGAACACTCTTCTGGGTCTAATGCTGACTGGCACCCCATGTCCCTGAAGTGGAGGACACAAGCTTTGGGTGGAGAGGGGGCGGGTCTGGTGAGAAGCTTGTGGCTTTTTTCTTCCAAGTGACCCAATGCCCATCTGAGGTTTGTAGACTGCATCTGAAAAGGGAAGGGGAGGTACGAAAGGGTTTATGGGACTTCTTAGTCCCTCTGTTGCTCATCCTCTCTTGCTATCCTGGCTCTGTTCGCATGTGGCATGGGGGCAGGAGGGAGGGGAACTCTGTCCTAAGTGCAGGCGTCAGTCCCAGGCCTCAGATACAGACAGTGACCTAAAGGGAGGGAAAGCAGAGACAAAGGGAGGGGAAGCGAGCCCTGCAAACAAACGGTCAGGGTACCCCGAAATTGCCTCAGTGTCCACCGAGTAATAATACCTGAGATTTCCTAAATGCCTTCATGGCTAAGATCGCCACTAGCTACACAGTGACTCTTTCAACACCTCCAGGAGGGAAAGCTTGTGTCCTCCAGTTCTATAATATCAAGAAACCATCCTGGGGGAGGTTAAGCCACCTGTCATAGGTAAGAAGCCTCAACGCAGGTATATCTGACTGCAAAGCTTTCAGCAGCCATAACATACCGCTGTCTCCTGCTTGCAGAAGTTGCTGCGAATCCGAGGGCGGAGGACCGTGTCTGCCCTCCCAGCGGGGACATCTGCAGGCACCGTCTGCGGTCCGCGCCGCTCGGAGGAGCCGCACCTGTCGGTCGCAAACCCCGGCCCGCGCGCTCCCCCTGCTGGCTATACGAGAGCACGTCAAGTAATGGGTAGCAGCGGGACCTGGACTAGGACGCTTCCCCAAGGAGCAAGGCAACGCCGCCATGCTGGAGGCTGTTCGTGTTTGGGATACATCATTCTGGGGGCAAGAGGGCGAAGCGGGGGCAGCGCCAAACGCCTGGTTCCCTAAGGAGTGCTGCAAGAGCTGTTCCCAAAAGGCAACGGTCCTCCTGGCGGGAATGTCTCACAGGCGGCGTGAATTCATTCCGCCTGCGTGCAAAATACAAAGAAAAGACAAAAAAATGAGATCTGGCCCTTGACAGAAAAACCACAATAAAAACCATACGCTGGTGGGCAGAAAGTGTTAACAGAAATAATATTTGAGCACTTACTATGTGCTAATAAGCGCTATTCTAAAAGCTTTGTCATCTCATTTCATCTTCACAGCAGTTCTGTGAAATGATGATGATGATGATTGATGTATTAGATGTGAAAACAGGGCACAGACAAGTAGAGTGGCCTGCTGAAGGCCACACAGCCAGGAAGTGGCAGAGCGCCGCAGCTGCAGCGCGCAAAGGCCTGTGGGAGACCGGTCACGTGCTTAAGGAGCAGCTGGCCCCGCCCCCTCCTGCGTGCTTTTCAGGAGTGGTGCGCGACTTGCTCCTTCTTTCTTCTTATTCCGCCGGTAACCCAAAACGAACCAACAGCAAAGCGCTCGTGCCGGACAGTGAAGGCGGTCGCCATCGACCACTGTAGAGAGGAAGCCCACAGCCCTGCTCCCGGAAGTACCCTTCTGCGTCTCCGCCCTGAAAACCTTACGTCAGCTCTGAGCTCAGCAGCCGCGGGGACAAGGAGACAAGCTAAGGAGCTTCACTATGGTAAGTTACCTGTCGTGGTTTCAGAAAAGGAACTGGCATGCCAAGAAAGAGAAGGACACCACTGGCTCAGGCGCAGTGACGTCTGAACCTGAGCCCTCGGACCCTGAGTCGCTCGGAGGCCCTATTTTCCCACTTTGTTTTCTTCCAAGAGATAACGTTGTGCCTGCTGCCTGACAGGCGCAGCTGAGTGAGCTCAAGGGTCAAAGTTCACTTCCGCTGACCTGGGTGTGATTTGTGGTTCTTCCGTAAAACGGCAGCCGCTGGGGCTGGGAACGAAGAGAATGAAGGCGATAACCACGTGGCTTCTGGCGCAGGGTGAGGGCGGGGTTCTGGCTGTACGGAGTGACACGAAAGACCCTCTGAGCCCCGGTCTCCACCCCAGCTACAGGGAGCAGCTGATGAACTGGGAAAAGGGGGGATGGCAGCCACAGGCGACAATTTTAAACCTCAAAACTGGCAGCATCCTGGATTTTAGCCGTCATCTTCCTTCAGATGAGGACATAGAGCTGGCCTGCTGACAGTGTCTCCAGCATCGTGCAAGGGCAGAGCTAAGCCCTGGCAGCACACTGGAGCACAGGCGTGCCAGGGACATTCTGTTAACAAAGGACAAAGGGTAGAAGGAAGACACAAACCATTCTTGTCCCCTGTTCAGAGAGCTCCATTGTGTTTATCCAACGTGACGGAATTTGTTTCTTTAAAGGCTCGTGCATCGCCGCCACTGTCAGAGTCGGATCCCTTCCAAGACCAGAACCTGCACCGCTCCTGGAACTAGGACTCTGGGGCTCTGCCATCAGGGAGTGACGCCTGCAGCTCTGGTGGAAGCCGTCTGCAGGACCTACCAAGAGGCGGTGGGAGGGCAGGCCTCTGCGGCCCCGCCCCGCCCACTCAAGGGGTCACTTCTTTCCACTTGTCTGAGCAGAGTGAGAAGGCAGCCCCGGAACCTAGCTGGAAGGGAGTTAGTTCACTGGAGCTTGACTGTCACTGATTTATGGAGGCATTTCAGGGCCAGAATGACATTGTCCACCCCCAAACTACCTCCTGTTAATAAATATTCTTGGAGCTTTCAATCATGGTGACAGCCCTGCAGGCACTGTGACCAGTGGAGGACTTCCTGTGCGCCCACAGCTGGTCCAGCACAGCACGTGGCACCTCACCTGCTGCAAACCCCAGCCCAGCTCCTGCTGCTCCCGGGTCCCCTGCTCAGTGACATAATCAACAAAGCGATGACTTCTTTCACAGACCTAGAAGTTCCTTGGCTAGAAAAAAAACCACAGGAGTTAAAAAAAATTGATTGACATTATGACTCACCCTTAACCATGTATTGTTGCTAAGCTTCAAAGCAAACACCTGCTCCTATCAGCAGAATAAATGTTAGATCACTGAAATACCTCAATTCTTTCTCAAACAAATTCTGCCACACCATTTAAGTCTTTCCTGGGCTACAGGGACTTTTCAATTGCTCAAGGCATCTGAGGGCCCATTATTCCCTCCCCACTTTTAAATGCTAGACCAAGCTTGTCCAACCCACGGCCTGCAGGTGGCATGCAGCCCCGCACAGCTTTGAATGCAGTCCAACACAAATGCGTGAATGTTCTTAAAACATCATGAGAATTTTTTTGCTGTTTTCTTTAACTCATCAGCATTCATTAGTATTAGTGTATTTTATGTGTGACTCAAGACAATTCTTCCAATGCGGCCCAGGAAAGCCAAAAGATTAGATACTCATGTGCTAGACCAAACCTTTGAAATTTGGCCTCGTATAAAAAAATAAATAAACAAAATTTAATAATAATAATAAAAGAAAGGAAAAGCACAGCACACTAGGAAGCCTAGTTATTTTTGAGGACACCTCAGTAGCTCACTCTCCCAAGCTGTAGTCAAGGGCACAAAAAAACAAGCAAGTAGAAGCAGAAATCAGGAAGTAAATGAAACCCAGGCTGGACATTGGAGAAAGGCTTCAGGAGGTAATGAGGAAAAGGGAATTTGTGGATAGATGACTTCTCTGAGATCCCTCCGTGGCCAGAATCAAGACCAGCCATGCAATTATCAGGCAGCCAGACATGCTTGTCATCGTGTTTGGAATTAGAAGTCGTCTCTGAGTTTACTGAGGTTGTTCTCAAAAAACAAATCCACCCTTAAAGTCTAAATCATCCAGATCGCCCATGTGGCCTTTCCTCTCCTGCTTCTGATGACAGAAGGGTCGCTGGTTCTGACGCAGGGCCAGTAATGGACTGTGAGCCACCGCTTCAACTCAAGGGAGAAACTCAGGAGCCAGGAAACTCAGCCAGGATGCCCTCCTATTTGCTTTATGCACTGTGGGCTTTACGTCTTTGTTTTCTCCAAAACTCCAAACAGGAAGTGAGGGCTATGACTTATTTCAAAGGGCATCGACACTGCCGTGACATCCGGTGCAGTAAGGAGCCTATTCTGTGGCACTCCATCCCCCATGAAGTTGGAGTTGGAGTCTTACTCTACTATGATCAAAGTATTAGTTTGGGACTTATTGTAAAAAGGGGGTCTGATTAGGACTCTCTGAATTTATATTCTAGCTGGGGGGAAATACATCTGAATCACTGACAACTCCAAAATTCTAATCATTCTATGGGCTATTGGAATTAGTAACAGAAACATCACACCCAAAATAATTACATGACCAACATCAGGAGGAACAGGACTAGTGACAAAGCAGAGGTCAGAGTGAGCAGGACCTGGCTTGGTCTTCCCAACAGGGGACTGGCCAGCTTTGGACAGGAAAAGGGAAAGGCAAAGACATCACTGTCAAAGAAGTGGAAACAAATCCAGCAGGTGTCTGAGGACACTGTGATTAGCCCAGTAGGTGGTGAAAGTTTGCTAGAGGGAGAGATGGAAGGTGAGGTCAGATGAGGTTATCAATAACATAAGCGTCACTGGAGATCTACGAGGGGGAAATCAAGATATGGAAACTAATTTAGATGAATCTGTTATCAGAGTATAGAAAGGTATACAGAAAGAAGAAAGGCAGGAGAAGCTTCTAGAAAGCCCTGTAATGTCACCCAGGAGCTGGTGGAGGAAGGACCTGCAGAGCCACTCAACAGTGGGCAGGGTGTCCGGTGACCACAGATGGGAGGACTGTGGGTGACGTGGAGACTCCTACCTCTGTTTCCAATGAACGCAGTAGGAGATTTCCTGGAAGGTTCCCTAGCCGCCACCACCGTCACCTCCAAACTCTGCCTTCCAATCAGAGTCTGATCAGTGGACTGAGCTCCGAGGCAAAGCCTGGGGGACTGGGCTGCTCTGGTGGTTGCTGTCACGGGGATAAATTCCAAGTGTCCTAGCAGACATAAAATAACCAGGAATTAAGGTAGACATTGATTTCTCTCTCCCGTGACAGTCCACACAGGTGACAGCCCAAAGCTGCTATGGCAGCCTCACGTGTCTAAGACTAAGTTGCTCCCGTTCCCTCACCCTGCTATCTCTGTACTATTGTCCTTGTTGGCAGTCTCCAAAGTGGCTTTCCTGCCACCATGGTCGAGGCAGCAGGATGGGAGAAGGGGTAGGAGGTGATCACACCTCGTACCTTTGAGGATGGGACCTAGAAGTTGCACCTAACAATGTCACTCCGGGGCCCTGGGGCCAGAATTGAGTATGCTGCCACTGCCGGGACAAGCGAATGTAGGAAATGGAGCCTTGAACCTGGACAGCCCAGGTGGAAATCTATTACTAAGAAGGAGGGAACGAATGGATGTTGGGGATTTGCCTGCAATGACTTCACCTGAAGCAATAAATCACAGCTCTGGAGAGCAGTGTGCGAGGAACGGCCCCAGGTGGACGGCGCTGGTGCCCGGAAGAGAGGACTTAGGGGGGAAGCCAGCACGGGAAGGAGATGGTGAATTCATTTCGGAATGTTTTCATGAGCCGCCCAGGAGCCCTGGCTTGGGGCCAGCTAGAGTCCTGGCACTGCCACTCAGGGGACAAGACAGGTTTGGAAGCCCAGGTGACCGTCATACTCTCCATTAGGACTGAGAGAATGTGCCTGATCTGGGACGACACAGTGGGTTGCAGTCACAGCACTGTGGGTTCCCAGAGCACCTCAAAAAAGGAAGTGTAGGGCCTGCTGTCTGATAGTCTTCCCTGTCCCCAAGGGCACCACTGCTTGACCTTGGGGGAAACTATCCCCTTTATCTACTGAAAATGCTTCTACTGTACACATTTGAACACTTGATTGACAGTGACTTCTCCTTACTAAGCAAGCTGGCGCCTTCTTGATGCCAGTCCCTTTCAGCACATGTGCACCCACTGCTGGCAGGGGGACAAGAGGAAGGGAAGTATTGAGAGTTTCCGAGTCACCTCCTGCAGCACATGCTGCCTTTCCTTTGGCAGTCCTTAGCATTTGGGGGGGCATCCTGAGTTTTTTACCACCACCACCCCCATTGTTCAGCCGTCCACTTTTAAAGTGTCTACATCCATCAGTAGAATCGGGGTCATGTGGACTGGGCCCCAGCATGTCCACCTGCTCAGAGCCAGACCTGTGCCCAGGGAGAACGAAGTTGGCCCCAGAATATAAAGTCGTCCCCATCCCAGGCTGTTTGGCACTGTCCTAGCTGAACTTGGGAGCCAGCAGCCCATCCCCATAGAAGATGAATGTAAATGTCAAGTGTGGAGGAGTGTGCACAAAATGTGGTCCCCCCCAAAAGAGACAGGATTCCAACCATAAATCTATGGAAGTCTCTCAAAATCACAACTGTAAGAGCACTATTTCAACTTGTGACCTGAGCATCAAAAGATAAAGTTTTACATTAAATTATTTCTGTCCTGGACCAAGATCAGGAAGGTCACATAGGATGTTTAGAACCCTGGGGTGCAGGGTGAACCCTAGTAAAATGCTTAATAGTTTCTTGCCAACCAGCTAAGTACTGTTAGCAAATAGGTAAGATATACCCATTTGTAATACGAGGGCTGTCCAGAAAGTATGCAGCCATATCATATGAAAAATAGAGACATTTATGGCTCGATTTTTTCTGGACAGCCCTTGTAGTTTTGTGAACTGATGAGGCAACTGTAGTGAAGACGCTGCTGACATCTTTGCGTTCAGCACACGAGCAAACTAACATTTACGGACCACGTATTACACGTTAGACACTTTATGTAAGCGATCTCATTTACTGCCCCAACAATCTTAAGAGTTGGATTTTGCTATTCCTACTGTGCAGCTGAGGACCTGGAGCTCTGAGAGGTTAATTAACTCGCCCAAGGTCACACAGCCAGTGAGCCGTATGGCCAGGATATGAGACCAAGTCAGTCTTCACTCTGTAACTTACTTCTGAAGAAAGGACATTTAAGATTAACCCATGTTGAATTTATTTCAGCTTAATATTTATGCCCTGTCATCTCAATAGTGCTGGAACATAACAAAACTTAGGAGTGAGGTAATGAATACCACTTCTAGGTGAATGAGGAGTGGTAAAAATGCACTATCAAAAGGAAATGTGCAGTGCAGACAGGAAGAGGCAGTATTTATAGGTAGTACATAAAAAGGTAAAAATGATCAGGAAGGGAACATATCCAGCATTTTTTATTAGAAAGTGTTGTATAAAAAAAGTAGAGTGCTTCCATAAAATGTAGTATCAATAGATTAGAAAGATGAAAATATCTACTTTAAAACTAAATGAAAATGGACAAAGTAAAAATGAAATATGTGGCATCAAATTAGCTTATTAAATGAACTATGAAGCCTGCCAGAATGCCTAAAATTAGAGAACTGAAAATACCAAAAGTCAGGAAAGACTTAACGCAACTGGAATTCTCATATATTGCTTGGCTAGAGTGGAAACTGGGTGTTTTTTGAAAACTGTTCAACATTATCTACTAAGGCAAAGCACACACCCACACTCTGACCCATAATTCCACTCGTAGGTAAATACCCCAAACGTTTGGGTCCGGAGGCTGCAGGATACAAGCACTCACAGCAAGTGCATGTAGAAAGAGCTGGAAACAACCCACGTGTCTGCTCACGGCACACGGATGTGTCCGCCCTCTCGGCTTTAAGGCCTTCCGTGACGTCCTACCGTTTTGCGGATTCTCCATTCCTGTTACTTAAGAGCTCACAGTCCCAAACAGGCAAATCCTGACAAAACTGGGTCCCCACTGCACGTGGTAGGACAGGGCGAGACATCAGGCGGCGGGGACTGTTGGTGAGTCTGCACATCAGGCGGTGGGTCGGGGAGAACAAGGCTCAGGAGTTGGAGACAGAGGATTAATTACCTCGGGAAGTCTGCGCCTGTTTACACTTCAAAGGGTCGTAAAACGCGGATCCACTCACTTCTGTTCCAAAGGCCTGTAACCATCCTGGACACCGGGACACCGGGACACCGGGGTTATGAGGTAAAGGAAGCAGTCAATTCACCAAAGGGCTAATAAACATGTAAAAATGTCCAAGCTCACCAGGACTTCAAAAAATGCAACAAAACCTGGCACCACTTTTTTGTTTATTAATTCAGTGAAGAGTTTTTCAGTGTTTTGCTATTGAGTGTTGGAAAAGTAGAGGTAAGGCTTCTCACACACTGGGAGTGAAATGTACTTTGGCACTAAGTTATGAACTGCCTTAACTCACGTACACCCTTTGTCCCCCTTTAGAATTATCCAAAGGCAGTATTAGTCTGTGCAGAGAGCGCAACCCCAGGGGCCTCATCACAGGGTTATTTTTACTAGAAAAACCCAATAGTCCAACAATAGGAGGCTAGTTCAATGCATGATGGTGCATCTCTCCATTCTGACATAGGCTATAGGGAAGTATTTAATGACACGAAGAGATGTTGCAATGTATTGTTAGGTAAGAAACAGTTGTATAAATAGCACAGTGTATGAATGCCAATGAAGTATGTACAGGAATGCATAGAAAAACACTGGAAGTCTATATACCAAACTGGTGAGAATATGGGATATTTAAACTTTCTTCCCTTTGCTTCTCTGTATTTTTCTAAGTTTTCTAAAATGAGCACTCATTACTATTGGATCATGAAAACCAGTGAACATGGTTATATATAATGTAAAGGAGTCAGCTGAGGACTGGACGCAGCCTGGTGGCACCCCACCCCTAGACCTGCATCCCAACCTCCCCGGGACCCAGAGCCAGTCCCTCCTCCTCCTCCTGCCCCCTGGGCTTTGGGGGCCATGAACGTCCCTGCTAGTCTCTGCCAGGGGACGGGGCACAAAGCGAGGGAACTTCTTATGTTCCTGGTGGTCTGGGTGGGAGGATACATGACCCCACCAATGTCTGCTAGTCCACCTGCCCCATGAACCCTGCCCACTCTGGGCATGTTTCACTGTATTAACAGATGCGTTCTCTGTGGGTTACGTTATGTGAGCTGGGAGCTGCCTCACCACAACATACATTGTTTCTATAAGGGTATACTGCAGGGTCCGAACAACTAACTCATTAGCACCTAACGCACGTTTTGGGAGCTGCCAATTTACTGCTCACGGCCAGGAATGAGCACTCCTCCAAGAAGAGCTGCTGTCACAGGACCCACCACCAGTGGCCACCTCTTGCTACAGCCCTCAGCACCAGCCCTGTGATAGAAGCCCAGAGCCTACAAGGAAGAAAGCCCACGCTGTTTTGCAAAGGAATCAGTGCATGCTCACTGACCTTGCCCTCTGAGTAGGCCGACCGGACGTCCCATTTTAAACAGGACAGAAAGCAATGGCACTGCCCCATTTCTAATGGCACATCTGGTCAGCCTAGTCTCACTGGGCTAAGTTAAAGGTATGAGTAGGCTGACCAGACGTACCATTTGAAACGGGACAGTACTGTTCTTTTCTGTCCCATTTAAAATGGGACGTCTATGCCCAGCACTGCTGTGTGCTGGGCTACTAAAAGGAGCCCAGGGCCCCTGCCCTTAAAAACCGTGTGTGCTCGGGACAAACATTACAGGGCTATGACAGACAGTGGGAACACCTGCTTTGTGGAGAAGGTGATCCCAGCTGGCCTTTGAAGATGGTAGGAGTTTGCTGGGAATAGAAACGGGGAACAAAGCCATGGAGAGGTGAACGGTGTGATGTGTTTAGGGGAGCTTGTGGGGTAACCAGAACAGAATGGGGGTTGCTATGAGGTGACGTTACAACACAGAGGGCCAGGTTACGAAAGCTCTGATGTGCCGTGTGGAGAAGCTGTGTCCCCTCACCTGACAGTCAGGCATTTAGCCTGATCATAAGACAGAGACCTGCCGCTCAGCTGGAGGCTCGGCTCTGAGCTCGGCCTGCTCTGCTCTGCTCGGCCTGCTCTGCTCTGCTCGGCCTGCTCTGCACGGCCTGCTCTGCTCTGCTCGGCCTGCTCTGCTTGGCCTGCTCTGCTCGGCCTGCTCTGCTC
>PVJL010014881.1:0-26332 GCA_004026885.1 Lyroderma lyra
GGGGAGGGGGAGGGGGAGGGGGAGACCACACTCAGTAACTTCATTACTGTGCATTATTAGAACTGTCCCGCTTTATAATTGTTGTGCCACTCTCTCCCGGTGCCTAATTTGTGAGTGAAACTCTGTCGTGGATGTGTGTGGACGGGGAAAACGGGGCTCAGCAGGTCCTTGAATAAACTCGTGTTGTTGAGCGCTGATTTTCTATGTGGATGAGAAAAAAAATATTGTTTCTGCCGGGGCCCCCGTCTGTGTGGAGAGAGCTGAGCCCTGTCCCCCACATCCGCGGGGGTCTTCCGGGGTGACTCCCAGTTTCCTCTGTGTCCCAGGGCTGCGCATGCACCTCCCTGTCCCCGTCGGTGTGAGTGTGGGGGGTGCGTGCACGGGCCTGTGGGGCATCGGCGTCCTGTCCCTTGCGCCCTGTGGGCTGGGATGGCTCCGGCCGCCCACGACCCTGACCTGGGGTAAGCAGGGTGGAAACAATGACCTTCCCTGTTGTTAATCTTCCTTAAATGTACGTGTAGCTCGCAGTGGTTTCAGTGTTTCATGTTGGAAGCGTTTCGGGTCTCTGTTGAGAAGTTCGGTGATACTGTTGTGACCAGGAGTGCGGACGGCAGTTAACCCGATGGCGAGATTGGTTTTATTTCATGTCCTTCCTCTTAAAGTGGCCGTTTCCGGGAACCTGTGGGCCACGTCGGGTGAGGACTTACTGTACGTGTGGGGTTCAGCATGACCCGCAGTTTAGGTGCCCACTGGGGGTCACGTCCGCCGTGGATAACGGGGGACTACTGTAATGTGAGGTGTCGATATTTTGGCCCCCCTGATTAAAATGCTTTTTAATTCTGTATCTGTAGGTAAATGGTGTGAAAATGGCCTAAATGATCTGCTCAGGCCCATCTGCCCCCACGGAAGCTCCTGACTTGCACAGGGAATGCCCAGAGTAAGTGACCTTTCCCCTGGCCAGTCACCGTCCTCAGTCCCTCCCGCTCGGCCAGGGCCCCCGGGGAATGCAGTCGTTGGGGTGCAGCCAGTGTCCGCCCAGTATCCTTAGCAGGAATCTCGTGTTTTCCATTCGTTGTCCCGGGGCCATTCGGCCCCTGCTGGAATGAAATGGCTAGCGTCATAATCAGCAGGTGTGTCGGGGCGTCCTGGGGGGATTAGGTTCTTCCAACGGGACTTCCTTCGAAAACACGCCCCTCCGTTTGTGTCAAAAGCCCTTTCCCCGACGGTGGCCCAAAGCACCAAAATCAGTCACCGCAAGCTGTGAGCCACTGACTGCAAAGCTACGTGAAGGCCCGTGAAGGCCTCTGAGGACGACGCGGTGCTTACCCCGCGCAGGCGAGGTCGTGGCTGTGAAACACGGGGAGCCTTGGCTGTGTGCCCAGCATGCGCGCACACCGTCAGGCGGGGACCCCAGCTCTGAGAGCGACTGCCTTTGAGGAACCCCCTTACCCTGTCGTCGTGGAAGCGGTCGTGTGGGTGTCGTGGCAGCCACTTCTGCATGGAGTTTGTCTTCGAAACGCAGTGACAGCAAACCAGGGAAACCTCTCACTTCCTTCCTGCAGACGGGGCCCGACTTGGGGGTGCGCTTAGAAGCAGGCTAGGAATGCTCCGATGGCCAGGAGCCAAAACCAAACCCCGCCAGCGTCGCCTGCAGCTGCCTCGCTTCTAAACCATCGCTGCAGCCCCGGGTGGGCCGCTCGGACCAGCTTTGGCGTTCTAGAATATATCATGTGCAAGTTCCAGAATGTTGGTGGTGGAGGGAGAGTCCCCCAGACATAAACTTTTCGTGCACACTCTTGCTCCTCATCAGAGGTTCACTATAAGCACGTGAGCAGTTTTTAGAACATTGAAGGAGAAAGCAAACATCCCAGTTATTTTTAGCTCCTCTTCAGTCATTGGATGTTTTTGGGGAAAACGTGCTTTCTCCATCTCTTTAAAAACGTATGCACTTATGTTTTCAATCTTATGACTTCCGCTCTGGGCTAACTGAGGCCAGGCCATTTCGAACGTGTGAGGTAAAGAGCCCTTGGGGCAGGGGACTTCAATTATTTTCCTGCCTGGGAAGTGTCAGGACAATTCATCATGACCACGGAGACAAATGCACACACCTCCGTGGACAGCGGCTCTTTGGACCAACATGCTGGCACTCGTGCCATTGCCTTGAGCTTTTTCTCAGTTCCGTTCACTGAACCCTTTGTGTCTGGGCAGAACTGAAGCCCTTTGGGGGAGGTGGTCACAGTCATGTGACAATATACAGTATGAAATGAACAGCTAGCTACTTGGGATGGGCAGACAATGAGGTAAGGGATCTGGGCTGCCACAGAGTGGCTCTGTGCTATGCAGCAATACTGTTGGGGACAAATCTCTAAGACCCTGGATGTGGGGGAGGTTGACTGACAACGTACACGCCGCCATGTCACATTCTGCTCATTTTAATCACGTGTGTAGAAATGCAGTCCGTCCACGTCTTTTCAGGAACACATCTACTCTGTACGATGAAGGGCCACAGAATTGGGTTCTCAGTCACCTCACGCTAACTGGCTGATGATGTGATTAGACTGACCGCACTCAACGGACCAGACGTTGGGAATATAGATATGAGCAGACGTCAGATGACGTAAACGTCAACCCAAGTCTCCCCCCACAGGTTCTTGAATGAGCCTGAAGTCCTCAGTCTCCTTTCCAATCCCTCATCACATAAAATGTTTACTGGGTGCCACTCTGGAGCGTCTGTGTCACAGGGTGCAGACAAATGATCACTAAAAACCTTTCCAGCTAGCGTGTAAATTGATTCTATTAAAGCTTAACTGAATATCTAACTTGGGGAGTTGGGGTATTAAGTGCAGTATTTTGACTTAATCTGTTGGGGTTCAGGTCCTGGCGTACCAGCGGTGTGTGACAAGCTGGGACGTCTAAGGAGCCTTCTCCATCACCTCGTGCCTAGCTCTGTGAGTCACCCCTAAGACCAGTACTGACTGAGGCTGCTTTTTCCCTGACGTTAGTCTGGTGGCTGGTAACCGGTTTGGGGCTAACTTTAATGGACTTGATAAACGTCCTCGGCCCCTGACGCTGACAGAGAACGTGAGACTATCAGCAGAAATCATGGTTCCTCAAGGCAGAAACCAGGATATTTTCTCTCTCTTCTTGTTAATTGATAGCTTGTTGATTTGAAATCATGTTCAAATGATCTGGATCCTATAAAGGAGTAGAAACAAAAATATTAACATTTTGCTATATTCACTTTGTTTCTTTACTATGGAGTCAATTGAAAAACAGTTTTTAACATTATGACACTCCATCACTAAGCACTTTGCCACGCGACGCCTGGACACACAGACATTTCCGTTACAAAATACCATTACTACATTTAGGAACATCAGAAAATACCTGAAATGCCACTTACTCTCCTGAGTGCAGTTCAGGAGTAGGTGATGGCCAGGAAGCGCTGTGAGGGTCCGAGATGCCGGCTGCTTGAGTTCCGGTTGACGCAGAGTCCGCTGGACTTGCAGGAGACAGATGCAGAGGGAACCCACGCTCGAGCAAAGTCAGCGGTCACCAGGATGGTCATCAGGACACTGAGACAACCAGGAGCACAAGTGAGTGACGACCCAGCTCACGCCACCTCTGCAGTGACGAAGCAGTGACCCTGCCGATCTTCCAAGAAGGAATTTGCTTGGATGAACTTTTAATAATTCCTTTGAATTCCTGCAACGGTGCTCGCTCGTTGCATTGAATTTGAAAAAGACAGAAACGGCACCAAAGAAACAAAAGTGTGAATCCCATTCCGGAGGGATCGTCACCGTGATCGCTTTGGTCAGTCCCCTTTCAAGACGGTTCAGTGTCTGGGACGTGGGTCTCTGGGAACATCTGGATGTGATGACAGATGACGGCATCTTCCCCGACGTTCCACTGTGGGACATCGCGGGGTGGCATAATGTTGGTGGGAAGAGCAGTGCTGGCTCCTTCACTCGCTCATTGCATGTTTAGTGAGCAGTTAGCGTGTGCCGGCACTGGGGTACAAATACAAACGAGGCCCTCACGGTTTCTGCCCCGTGGAGATGATGTCCCAGCCAGGAAAGCACACCACACGCGTCGCCACGGTTCTGAACCTCTGCAGGCACGACGCGGGTGTCCGCCAGCGCCCCCCGGGGCGGCCCGAGTGTCCGCCGGCGCCCCCCGACGCGGCCCGAGTGTCCGCCGGCGCCCCCCGACGCGGCCCGAGTGTCCGCCGGCGCCCCCCGACGCGGCCCGAGTGTCCGCCGGCGCCCCCCGACGCGGCCTGAGTGTCCGCCGGCGCCTCCTGGGGCGGCCCACACCCGCTGTATCTGGTCTGTGCTCGAAGCAGCCTTGGTGCTCGGAGCAGCCTGTGGACAGTGAGGTCCGGGGACACGCAGGCCCCACCCAGATGGACCAAACCAGGACCTGCTTTTCCACAGGCGCCCAGCGGTTCACGGGCCCGTCGTGGTGGAGCAGCACCGGTGGGAGGAGGCGCGGGCCGTGGGCGTGGGAGCCCGGGGAGGACAAAGGCAGGCCGGGGTGGCTGGGCCCAGGGCCGGGTGACGCCGGTGGGGTCAGCGGGAGGCCCTCGGCTTGGGGCTCACCACGGGCTTGGGGAGACTCCAGACGCCCTTGGAGCCCACACATTCCTCACCCGCCACGGGGCAGCTCTCCTTGCCACGCCTGCGGGCTGCTGGGAAGCTCAGATCCGTTCACGTGTGGGAGGTGTCCCAGCAGGGTGACCGCAGGGGCAGGTGGACTCTCAAGTTGGTGCCGGTGCACACGCAGATGCCTCATGCAGGGGTATGATGGAGGAGACTCCCCAGCTCTAACTCTGCATTCGGGGGGAGGTAGGGGCTGGAGTCACCCCAATCTCACTTCCGGTCCACACTGAATATGCAGTTTTGTTTGGGAGATACTTGCAGCCCCCAGCGTCCTACTGTGTGGTCACTCCAGAAAGAGTGCCCCAGGGAGGGTGGCCTGAAGGATGCACTACCTACCTTTGCGCTGTCTCCTTAACCTGGACGGCCAGATAGAAAAGGTAGACCTTAAAAACCAACCAAACAAACAAAAAAACCTAAGCCAAAACAAAACAACCAGAGAAGAAAAATAAACAAATAAACATGGCCTGGAAAGCTAAGCTCTTGAATTTCAGGAAGTCTTTCATTCCCACTAGTTGCTCTTTTTCTAAACAATTCTTTTAACTTTCTTATTGTTAAATGTATTGGAGTGGCATTGGTTAGCAAAAACAAAACAAAACAAAAGAAAACCCAAAAAAACTATTTACTCCTTTTCATGGAGTGGAAGTGTCTGGTTTCCAAAGCTCTTCCTGCAACCGGCCCCGCCTCCAACCGCCTGCGAAATCCTACACCGGGCGGCGTGGACCGGGCCCTGACCCAGACGGGCCTCTGTTCTCTCTGCTTTCACACTCACAATCACATACCCCCAGGCCGTGAGCTAGCCAACCAGCAGCTCCTCTGGGTCTGGTCTGTCCCTAAAGTTGAGGACACGGGTCCTTAAAGGTGTTTCCAGCTCACTTCCTGCCTTCTTCCCGTCTGTCTTCCCAACAGTATGAGCTTTTCAAGTTTTTGTTTTTAATTCCTCATTCACGGAAAGGCACGTCCCAGCAAAGAAGATTCTGGTGAGCAGTTTCAGATTACACATCTGGAGTTGGTGGCGGGGCAGAGCCAGGAGCCAGGAATTCTAGTAGATTCTTACATCGTGGCCATCAGAAAATATTTTAACAATTGCACACGTAACATGTGTGTTCATTTAATGCTGGACTGTACTAGGATGTAATTATGGATAAAGCAACAGTCCCCTCTCGACATCTCCCTTGATGGGTTTGGTAGACAGCTTTCCAAATTTACTGTTGTTTTGTCACAGTGTGTCACTAACTTATTTATTCCTCTTTTGATGAATAATTAAGTTGTTTACCCTTTCTCACTGTGGCAAACGCCACAGCAGGGAATGTCTTTGTGCCTCTGGTGTGCTGGCTATGTGGAAATGTTTGTCTACCACTGAGGCCTAGAAGAGGAATTGCTGGGTCACAAGTTACGCACATGGTCAGTTTTAACAGCTCCTGCTAACCTGCCTCTCCAAATAGCCTGGCCAGTTGATACACCCAAAACCCCTGCAGGAGGGGACGTGTCCCGCCATCGCCTTGCAAAGATTCCTGTTCTTGTCAGATGGGCCCAATTTTCAAAAGTTAAATATGACTCTCAAATACGTTTCTACAAATATGGAATGCATACGTGTCAGAAATGTATTCAACTCATGGATTAGAGAAAATGTGTATCCTGAGATCAAGAAGTTATTTCGGTTAACGTAGTCCTTAACAAAATATGAAAAAAAGATTGCGAGGCTAGACATGAAATGGTTAATGTCTTACAGGGCGATCAGTCATAACCTTTGAGGTTTCTTTTCTTTGGGACAAGAGTTATTCTCTTTGCACCTCTACCAGGCACAAATTCAGAAGTTAATATAGAACCTTACGGCGTCCGAGCCTTTCATTAATAGTAATGAAACATCACACATTCCCCTAGGAAATGAAGGAGTCCGTGGGCCCTAAAACGATGCTTCACTATGGCATCGGAAGGCCACGTGTGGAAGGATGATTGTCCTCTTGGCTTCATGGCCAGGTTGTCAATAATTTTTCTCAACCAATTTTACAATTCGGTGTCAATGCGATGGATTTAAAAACGGCAGCTCGACTCCGGGCGGTGAGCCATGAGTGTGACACACGGGCGAGGTACTGCGCGTTGTATATCTGCAACCTATTGTAGCGTTCGCTGACCAATGTCACTCCAATAAATTTAACAGTTAAAAACAAAATTATACATCTTCTCTGACTTAAAAAGAATGAACACGGCAGTTCAATTTCTGTCATTTAGTGACTTTGGGGCATTTGCTATTTTTACTCGGCCGCCCAGTTTCCAGGTCTCGTTAGACAAAAGTTGTGATATGAAAACACACCCCTCTCTTCGCTGACCTGACACAAACTGCTTCACAAAGTTAGGGCCCCCGGCAGCAGGGGAACGAAGACGGAGTCTTCCTAGGAAAGATTTTATACTGCAAAGGTGCCCCCAACCCTGGATGCATAAAGCACTTGAATTCTGGCCTCAAAAGTCCTAGAGATGTTGCCCAGGCCAACGGAGCTGGAACAAAAGGGTGTGGGGTGTCCAGGGAGGATGAGTGGGGGTGCCTCTGTGGTGCTTTGCTGTGGAAGGTGGGACTCGTCCTGCTCCCCACGGTTAGCCTCGCCCTCGGGTGCCCTTCCTGCACAAGGACCAGTCCCCCTGGTCTGTCTGTCAATCACTCAACACTTACTGATCACCAGCCAGGGGCGCAGGGTGAGGTAGGGGGGCTGCCAGATGTTTCACAAGGCAAACAGGGAGCACGGTCAACAGAGGGAGGGAACCATGGACCCAGACGCTGAGCTTTGAAGAGATGGCACCCCTGAGTCTGGACAAAACGTGGCGGTGGTGATGCGTGGGGGGCGGGGGAGCATCTCGGCCTAGACTGAGTCAAGGGACCGGCAACCTGCCCTCAGCCCTAGTTGGGCTTCTGAGGCTTTCTAGATCGCTGCAAAGAGCTGCAGGGCCTTGTCCTGGCTCTCCCACCTCTGCGGCACTTCTGGAACCGACTTCCAATTCTTAGACTATCGCTTGGAAGTCTCTGCCGCTTAGGGACAGTCCGAGGAACCGGAAGCCGTGAGTTCCTGCTGCTGCTGCTGCTGGAATTCCGTTTTCTTTCAACGTGGGCAGGTTCCCAGTACGACGTCCGAAATCCCTCGTCCCCAGCTCACTCGGGGTCGCCCTTCCCCACTGGTTTGTCGCACATCTTAGCACGGGGTACCTCTGCTCCTTTGGAGGGCGACCCACCGGCTGCTGGCCAAGGTCCTCGGGGACGCCCCCTTCCCTGGCTGGGGCCTGCCCCCTGGTCTGTCTGCCCCGCCGCGTTGCTGTCTGTCTGCGGCCAGCGTCCCCGTCTCGGCCGGGCGGTGGCACGACTGGAATGCGCGGGGGTTCGCGGAGCCGGGAGAAGGCGCGGGGCGCCGGCGGCGCGGAGACGAGGACGAGACCAACAGTCCCAACGGCAGGCGCGCCGGGTCCGGGGTGCGGGATGCGCCCCGCAGCCTCCCTCCGCGTTCGGCCCAGTCCTCGCGCCCCCGTCCCGACACCCGTGAGGGCCGGGTGGGGGCGCGCAGTCCCCCGACCCGGGGAGTGCCCGAGAACCGAGCAACGGAGAGAGAACCAAGTCGCCCCGAGCACCCCGAGCGCAGGCCCGCCACGCCCTCCGCTCCCCGCTTTCCTTCCAGTCTCCGCCGGCGGCTGTCGGGCCGCGGGGAAGGAAGCGGAGGGTCCGGGGGTCGGGGGGTCCGGGGCGGGCCCTGGGGCTTAGGGGCGGGGCGAGGCGGAGCGGGGCGGGCCCAGGGGCTTAGGGGCGGGGCGAGGCGGGGCGGGCCCGGGGGCTTAGGAGCGGGGCGGGCCCCGAGGGCTTAGGGGCGGGCCTGGGGGCGCGGGGGCGGGGCGGAGCAGAGCGGGGCGGGTCCAGAGGTTTAGGGGCGGGGCGGGGCGGGCCGGAGCTGTTGGGGTTTGGGCTCCGGGGGGCGCGGGGGCGGGGCCAGGCGCTCAGATTTCGGCCCCGCTCCCGGCCGCGGGGAGTTCCCGCGGCCCCACCAGCGCGGGCTCGGGGTAGACGGCGCGGGGCGGGGCGGAGGCGGCGGGCCAGGCCACCCCCCTCCGCGCGCGGCCCGCGGCGCGTCCTCTGCCCCCGGAGGCGGAGGGGGGCGGACCTGCCGCAGCCCCGACGTCCAGGGCCGCGCCGCCCGCGGTGGGAAGTGCCATATAACGCCGCCGCGCAGCCGGCCGCACCGACTCCCAACAGCTCCGTCCCGGGAGTGCTCACGGAGGCGGGGTGCCGACCCCGGCCAGACCTCGGACGGCCGCCGGTCCCGGGCAGCTCCCCCACCCCCACGCCGACCCCGGCCCGGCCCGGACGAGCTTCCTGCCGGCGGGCGGCGGGGGCCAGGGGCGGCCCGGCGGCGGGGGCATGCGCGGCCCGCGGCATGGCCTCGGCTGTGTTTGAGGGCACCTCGCTCGTGAACATGTTCGTGCGCGGCTGCTGGGTGAACGGCGTCCGCAGGCTCATCGTCAGCCGGCGCGGCGACGAGGAGGAGTTCTTCGAGATCCGCACCGAGTGGTCGGACCGCAGCGTGCTCTACCTGCACCGCAGCCTGGCCGACCTGGGCCGCCTGTGGCAGCGCCTCCGGGACGCCTTCCCCGAGGACCGGCCCGAGCTGGCGCGCGCGCCGCTGCGCCAAGGTGCGGGGGCCGCGGGCGCCGGGAGGGCTCGCGGGGGCCGGCGTGGCCGCGGGGCCGTTGGAAAGTGCAGTGAAGGGGGTGGGGGAGGCGAGGGGAAGTTGCTGCCACCGGGATTGCGACTTTCCGCTCCGTCTGCGGGACGGACGGGGGACACCTCCACCCTCAGCCCCAGGCGCCGGTGGAAGGAGGACGGGGAGTCGGCCGGCGGAGCCCCGAGGCCTCCCCGCCGGCCCAGATCGGCGGCACAGGCTCCCTGACCGTCGCCGCGGACGAGTCGCGGACCAGTACCGGGTGGCGGCCCGGGTCGCGGTGGCCCGCAGGCCGCCCAGCCTCAGCGCTCGCCTCCCCGGCGCCCCCGGGAGGGCCGGTTGCGACCCCCGACCCGCCCAGACGGCGGCTGGGAAGCGGCAGCGACAGGGTCCAGTTGGGGATCGGGGCGTGTTTGGGAGCCGCCCGCAGGGCCCACCCCTGGGCGGGGCCGCGCCTCCTGTCTTCTCCGGGGACAGCAGCGCCCGGGTGCGAAGTGCCACGCGGCCTTCCGTCACGCCCCGCGCGGCGCTGCCCCACGGCCCGCTGCAGGGGAAGGCGGGGGTGCCCACCCCGGGGCGCGGTCCACGTTCGGGTTTGATAAACCGCGGCGGCCCGCTCCCCGGCCTGGTGACCGTCCTGGCTCGCGGGGACTCGAGTTCTCGAGCCCTGTTGTGTCTTCCCGTTTCCTTCTGCGGGCTGACGCCCATCCGTGGGCTGCGCTGCGGGGGTGTGGGGGCGTTGGAAGAGGGGAGCAGGCCCAGGGAGGCTCCAGATGAGATGGGAAGGCTTTCGGAAGGGGGAGAAGGGGCCGGGGAGTCGGAGGACTTCTGGGCGCCCCCTTCCCTTCCCCCCACCGTGCGACCACCTGCCGCTCAGGGACACTTCACCCAGAAGCCAGCCTTTGCGCAGTCCTCCCGGCGCCGGCCTGGGGGCGTCTTTGGGGGCATTTACTGAAGCAGAGGGTGTGGCTGGGACAAGTCTCCTTTGACCCCTGCCCCCCTCTGCCTATCCCCCCCCCCCCCCGCACCCCGCACCCGGAGCATGACTCCCAGGGACCCTTGGCTCAGTCCCCAGGACCCACCTGCGGCAGAGGCAGCCCCCCAGGCAGGCTCCGGAGGCCCTGGCGACTTGCCGCCCTCCGGGCGGGCCCTGCTCCCTGGAGTCTGGGCCTGGGCGGGCTGGAGGTTGCTGAGCATTATTTCCCTTGGGACCGTTTTCCTTGGGTTTGCTGTCTGGGCCTGTGTGTTGTCTCAGTTTTAAATTTAGCAAGTGGGTGCCCAAACCAGGGGAGGCGCTGGAGGAGCAGCAGCTTGTCCACTGACGCAGGTCCCTCCAGGGCACGGCGGGCTGTCACCAGATCGGAGCCCCCGGGGCTGCCAGCCAGGAGCTGCCAGCGTGCCTGCCTTCCCCACGCCCTGCAGGTGTCACCTGGGCAGGTGGCCCAGCACGGCCGCGACCCCAGGCGCTCCGTCCCCCTAACAGTCCCTGCTGCCCCCGCCCCGTGTGTGAGGGTTACCATGCAGCCTGGGGGCGTCTCGTCAGCCCCCTGCTAAGGGTAGTTGCTGCTCCCTCAGCATCAGCTGTTTCTGGAGACTCGGGGATGGCGGGGTGGGGGTGGGGGGCAGGGGGTCTCAGAGGGGAGGGGCGTGGGAGGCCCTGGACCCTCCTGCCTGGCCTGGCCTCTGCCCATTCTGTGCTCATCCGCGCTGGGTCTGTTGTGGGTTCCTGGGGTGCAGGTACACAGAGCGCACCCCTGAAGAGGGGCCACCTACAGGTGAGACGTTTGGGAAGGTGGTGACTACCGGGCAGAAGAGAGGATGTGGAAGGGTGTGACAGCTGCATTCGGTTTCCTAATGGGGGACATTCTAACCAGGCACAGACGTGGCCGTGGTGGTTGGGCCGCAGGGCAGTGGGGGTCAGGACCGGGGCTGGGCGGGAAGGCTCCCCTGCGAGGGCAGGCTGGGACCGGGGTGGGGGGTGGGGGTGGGCGGGGTGACCTCGGTTTTCCGGTGGAGGCAGCTGGCCCCTGCAAACTGAACACAAATGACAACCAGACGTGTGTGTTGTGTGGGGGACGCCGGGTTTTCCAGGCACAGGTCCCCGTTGGACTCCCTCGGTTAAGTTTATGGAAATATTTCTGGGCTGGGCTAGAGCTGTGCCCCCTGGTCCCATTTAAAAGCCTCGTGAGGACCCCGGGGTCCGGAGCTGACGCGGCAGCCGGCTGGTGAGCGCAGCCTGAATGCCCCCGGCACGGGGGGGACCGTGCCCCGCCTGCGTGGGCTCTGCCCCTGGGACTCATCCTCTGCCCTCTCCTCCACCTGGGTCTGAGGGGCCCACCGCTTCCTTTCCTGTGTCCCCACTCAAGGGGACGGAGGTGGATGCTTCCTGTCGGATAGCAGCTCTGGGTGACCAGAGTGTCCACTTCACGCCCAGGGTTTCCTGACCAGACCGCGCCCAAGGTCTCCCACTTGTCACAGCTGTCACATCTGGGAACATGAACGTGCAGAATGTCCTCGTGGACTGTTTGGGGCTCGGGGGCTAGTGTCCTTCCTTAGGGCGCCCATGCCAGGCCTTGTGGGTCTGAGCAGATTCCAGAGGAGCCGGGTGATCTGTGATTCTTGATTGCTGGGAGGTCACTGCTTTGCCTGGGCACTCATTCACTCCGCAAGCATCTGCGGAATGCCTGCCGGGGCCAGCCTTCACCCTGGTGTCGGGGACAGTGGTGCGCAAAACAGACACACGGAGCCCTGCCTCACGGCTCTCGTATTCTGGTTGGGAGAGATCCAGCCATAAACGCCACCAGTGACAATTATGTTAGTGATAAATGCTCAGGAAGAGCAAAAAGTCAGCAAGGAGACTGGCCGGGACTTCAGGGGACAGGGGCGGGGGTGACTGTCAGGTGCGTGGTCCCCAAGGTCTCTCAGGGAGTGACCTTTGAGTAGAAACCGGACGTCCACGGGGGCGGAGCCAATCGCATCGGTACCTGGGGGAGGAAGAGACCCTGAGACCCGCACTGCCCGGGGACCCTGGGTGGCCAGGATGCCACTATGGCTGGAGGTGGACAGCAGGAGCCCTGGGAGGGTGCGAGTCACCCCGAGGTGACTTGCTTAGTGACAGTGGCTGAGGAGACAGCACATGGGGTCCGGGCAGCGGAGCAGGGGCACAGAGCCCACCCCCGCCCAGCCTGCCGGTGTCCGGGGGGGCGGCGGGCTGCCCCTGGCCTCTGACACAGCCCCGCCCCACACGGAGCTTCACCACAGGGTGTCCTGCCCCCCTAAGGGCCGTTCTCACGCCTTGGGGGCTGCGGGGCGTCCTTGCTGGTTCACAGGCCTAGCTGGAGTCTCTTCCACTTGGGGGGGTCCTGGGCTGAGTGATTTCCCTGGGCCCCCAGGACAGCGTGGGGGGCCGGCTGGGCCGTCCCTGCCCATTTGGGGAACCCCGCCTCCGTGTAGCCTGCCCTCCTCCTCCTGTTTTGTCTCTTTCCCAAACCCTGTTTCTGCCCAGACATCACTGTGGGCTCCTGTCCCTCTGCTCATGGCGGGGCCTCTCCTTGGTCTGTGAGTGGCCACTCGGTTGTGTTTGCTTCATGGTCCTGGGATCTCATCCCGTCAGACCTCAGAGTGTGCCGTCCACCCCCGGTGACCTCAGCTGGCCTCTCTGCTGGCCAGAACTGTCCCCAGGTGGCTCTGTGGCTGCCATCGAGGTCACTTCCCACCAGATGTCAGAGGAGAAACTTGGTCCCAGAACCGCCCTCCAGGGACAGGGGTCCCTCCCCTCTTTATAACAGATCTCCGAGTTACGTCTCTCCAGGGTCTGTTTTTAGAAACACTTCTCCCAAATGTGGAAGATGTTTCTGCAGGTGACTGGTCAGGACTAGGGAGCCAGCTCCAGGTGGCCGTGCCACGCAAAGCCAGTGAAGCCCAGGTGGAGGTGGCAGTGGGATTGGGGAGACCCAGGAGGAGTTACGCCCCCCCAACCCCGTGCCCGCTGCCCATGTGGCTCCAAGGGCAGATGCGCAGGCCACGGCCTCCTGGGCGGGCGTCCCGTGGAGCGCGGGTCCCGGGCAGCGGGGACACAAAATAGAACGTCATTATCCACGGTTGGCCTGTCTGTCCCACTGAACCCCATTTCTCATCGGGGGTTTGGTTCACTGTTACTTTCCTGGGTGGCGGGAGGCGTCACAGGCCACTTCCAGGTGTCACCGCTGTGAAGAACGAGCATTCGCTCCGGGGGGCACTGCACGGGCCGAGGAAGCAGGAACTCGCACTCTCTCAGGGCTCCTGCTGTCCACCTCCAGCCACAGTGCCATCCTGGCCACCCAGAGTCCTCACTGCCCCTTCTCACGTCCTCGGAAGCGCTGTGTCATCCCTACCTCCTCTGCCCCCCCCCCCCGGGCGCCAGCCTGTGCCCTGCCCTTCGCCCTTGGAAAGACGCGAAAAGTCAAGGTCGCCCTTAGAGTCGCTGCCGACGCTGGCCCCCGGGGAGGCTGGGCGCCACCTGTGTGCAGCCGGTGGCGCGCGGGGCACAAGGGTCTCCTGTCCACTGCGTGCCCCGCGCCTTCCGGAGGCCAGCACGGAAGGGAGGTCGCCCCGGGCAGGGCGGCCTCGGGTGCCCAGGGGCCTGGGACGCCCGTTGGGCCGCGGAGAGTAACCACCCCGGCCCGGTGCACAGCGCGCCCTCCCGTACCCGCCCCTCCCGGGCGGGCGGGCTGGAGGCAGGTGCTTGGGGCCTGCTTCTGGGACGGTGGCCTAGAAATGCGGGGTGTTCTGTTTGCTAAGGGGCGTGACGCGCAGCCTTAGAAGGTGTGTGCAGACAGACGCGGGTATTGATAGGTGTGTCGTGGGCGTGCAAGACGACGCTGCGTCCCTCGGCCCACGCACGCCACCGGCTTCTC
This sequence comes from Lyroderma lyra, assembly GCA_004026885.1. Taxonomy (NCBI): domain Eukaryota; kingdom Metazoa; phylum Chordata; class Mammalia; order Chiroptera; family Megadermatidae; genus Lyroderma; species Lyroderma lyra. Next base: position 14,248 of record PVJL010014881.1, read on the forward strand.
TGGTCGGTGTCGTCGTGCCTGCTTGTGAGCGGCAAAGGGGCCTGTCAGGGCTATTGATGATTTGACTCGATTTGGGAGGTGGCTTTCCCCGGGCTCTGCTGTGGAGGCTCCTTCGGTAAGGGACACCCCTTCCCGTGCTTGGGAGGGGACGGTCTTCCTCCCCAGGTGTCCCCAGAAGCCCCTCGGTCCGGCTCAGATCCACAGAGCCCGTCCTTGGAGGAAGCTGGGGGCGGTTCTCGGCTCAGAGGCTCCACCTCCTGGGACAGAGGGGCCCTGCGCCCAGGCGGCCGCGGGTGGGACCCAGGTGTGTGTGCGTGTGCTCCCCGTGGGGGGCTGTGTGCTGACCCCGGCACGTTCAGGGTGGGCCCCCAGAATCAGGCCCGAAACGGCCAGAACCCCGTGTGTCTGTGCTGCAGTTCTCAGGCTACCCGAGTTGGGAAGGCAGGGCGCCCCGGCCGCACCGGGCTGATTTGCGGCTCACCTGTACGTGAAATCGGCGCACGGGAATGTGCACGCCACCCTGTCACCAGCCTTCCGGTGTCGAACGTCTACCCGGGGCTAACTGGGGCAAAAGCCTCACATCACGCAGTGCGTGGCCTGAAATACTGAAGACTGAGGGTGTAGGACGGACCGTGCTTTTGTCAAACGTTAGAAAAGTTCCGTGGCGCCGGGAGGTCTCCGGGTCGACTTCCTGACAGAAGAACCTAAAGGTCCTGTGCAGGGGACGGTCCCTCTGTCCTCACGGGCCTGGGTCCCCGGCTTCCACGGAGCGCGGCCGCCCCCTGCTGGCCGGCCCTGGAACGACCGCCCGGGTGCCGAGGCTTCTCTCCTCGTTCACTGCAGATGGATGACCCGCCCGGTATTTCCTGTTGGATGGTCCGCGATTCCTCTGCAGTTCTCACTCCATCAACGCTACTGGGGGTCCAAGACCCAACGTCTTAGAGACTCCTAAGTTAGCGTACGTAAGCCCGTTTTTGAGAATGAGGTTTAAAATTATTTACTGTAAACAACTCGTAGTTGCACAAGCTGTCCTGGCCACTAAAGGCCAAAGGCTCACAGATGCAACACAGAATGGAAGGGCTAGAAAGCCACCCGAATGCCTGCAGTTAGGTCGGGGTGGCAGTGCTTTGTGGACTCACCGTGGTCATCTGTCCCTGAAAAATAGTGCGGTGTCCCCCCATGTGGGTTCTGCTCACGTCACCTTTCAATGCTGTGTCACCTCAGGATCCCTGATAACTTTGGGTGTCACCTGCAGGTGGTTAGGGTTTCCAGCCATTATGAAACTCAGACTCCCAAAAGTAGGGACCCCAGTGTGTGTGCGTGTGTGTGCATGTGTGTGCGTGCATATGTGTGTGCATGCATGTATGCGTGCATGTGTGCGTGCATGTGTCTGCATGCGTGCATATGTGCATGCATGTGTGTGTGCATGTCTGCGTGCATGTCTGCATGCGTGTGTGCATGCATGTGTGTGCATGTGTGTAAGTCTATGTAAGGAATTCAAGGCCTGGAGCACGGGCATCCTGAGAATCTGGACTCTGGTGTGTCCTTCCTTTTCCTCCCCGCTCCCCCTGATGTGCAGGGTGGTGTGGGGGGCCCCGGACAACCTGGAAAAGAGGGGGCAAAGGTGGCCTGGTTCCTTTGTCTGGTGACAGCTGGGGCGTTGTGCTGGAGTGTGCACGGGCCATGTGGATTTCCCTGGGGGTTTCTCAGCAGGCAAGCACGGCCCACCCCACTGCCTGGGGGGGGCTCCTGTCCCCCACCCTGCCCCCAGCTGCCATCTGGCCGCCTGGCTGAGCAGGGTGATCGGGGACACCCATATCCAAGGTGGCCTGTGCTTAGGGAGTTGAGGGACCTGACATCGTGGCGGGTCTCCCCGCTGTGGCCCAGGCTTCCTGAGGTGCCCTCACCCTGTGTCTGGGGCCGTTCCTGGACTCCAGGGACCACGTGTTCTGTGTCTCTTCCTCTCCGTCACGTAGTTCAGGGAGTTAATGTTACCACTCCTGCAGACCCGGCCACTGGGCTCCCTCAGACCAACGCTTTCTCCCACACAACAAAATGGAACCAGGGCTTCGATTCAGTCACTGATCACAGTTGTGGACATTGAGCCTCTGAGTCACAGCTCACGGGACAGTTGTCCGAGGTTGCATGAAGTCCGGGAAGAGGCCAGCTTCCCTGGAATCTATTGTCCCCACCCCCGGAAGCCAATGCACAGAAAGGGTGATGGGAGGACTTGTTCTGCACGGCTCCTGGGGGGACAGGGACACACCCCGAACGCTGTGAGCAGTGGTATTTTTTAAAAAACGGAATACTGCCTGTTCTGACAGCCACGCAGGACTTCGGTGACTGGAACCAGGACAGACGCTCCGATTCCTGGGAAGGACTGTGAGTCCGGCCCGTTTGGGTTTCCTCTGGGCGGAAAATGGATAGTTTGTGTTTCACACCCAGCATTTACGTGCCTCGTGGGGCCTGAATGTGCTCAGGTCCGCTGTGGCCAGCAGCGCGAGTCCCTCCGTGGCTTACGCTCGCCCGCCCCACTCAGTCGCTGCCCCCCGCCGGCCCGACGTCTCCTTGGTGCATGGCAGGTGCTGCGTTGGGTCTTTGAAACTTGGGGTGAGGTTTAGAGCACAGCCTTCATGGGGGTCCGTGCCGGCATGAGGGTGGCTGAGCCCACATTCCCGGACATTGTTCCCAGATGGCGACGTGGGGACGGGCTCCCCATTGTGGGGGGCCTGCTGTCTGTGCTGGATTCGGGGGCCCACGTCCTGGTCGGGTTCTCTGACCCGAGGCATTTCTGTGTCCATTCTAGGGCTGGTGGCCATAAAGGACGCCCGTGACATCGAGAGCAGGCTGAACGAGGTGGAGAAGTTCCTGAAGGCCATCATCAGCATGCCGTGCAAGGTGCGTGGGGTCTGGGCGCGTCCGGTCCGCCTCCCGGTCCCGGCCTGCTGGCCCCCTTCTCACCTGTCCCTCCCGGAGCGTCGGGCCGCGGGGAGCTGGGGGGAACCGGGGAGAGGAAGGCTTCTGGGGGCTCCAGCGGCTCCATGCTTTCCTCCCCGGGGGAAGGAGTTGAGTAGGAGGAGTCGCAGCCCCTCCACTGTGGGAATCTGGGTGCAGAAGCCCAGGGGTCCTGCCGAGGGTGTTTGAGAAGAGGGGGTGTGACCCCCTAAGGCCTGCAGGTGGCTGCTTCCCGCTCTGTGAAGGGGGAGGGTCCGCATGCTCAGGGGTTATTGCGGAGAGAAGGGAGCAGTGTGGGAAAGCCGGCGCACACCAGGGGGACCCCGAACCCGGACTCACTTGCAAACAGCTGTGCATGGGTTCTCACACGCCTCAACCTCAGCCCCCCTCGAAGCGCTCTCCGTTGGATGCAGCACACCCACCGAGTTGCTTTTCCGAGACGCTTTTTCCTCTGTTTCCAACGGCGTTCGAGCTCGTCGGTTTGGATGCCTTCGGGTGCTGCTGTTCGTTCTGTGTCACCGCGTCCCCGTCAGGAAAACGTTCCCCTCTGAGCACTGTTCATCTGGGGAACAAAACGCATCACTCAGGGCAAGATCGGGTGACTAGGGAGGGCGGGCGCGGGGGTCAGGCCGTTTTGGGTCCAGAACTGCGGAGCACTCAGCGCGGGGCGGGCAGGGGCGCTGTCGTGCGCAGGCCGCGCGTGTCCATCACCGTCGTGACACGGGCAAACGCGCTGGAAGCGTCTCCAAAGACATTCACGGAAGCCGCACGCAGCCTCACAGCACCACCAGCCGGTGCCCGGATGCAGAGGGGCCCCCAGGACGCTCACCCAGCGGGGGAGCCTGTGCCACACGGGGCCGCCCCCAGGAGAGCATTCCGGGCTTTATTGGGTCCCCCCCGTGCGAAGCGCTCAGAATCACCGGCTGTTGCGTTGACCCCGTCCCACCTGCCCCGGGAGCCTGCGCTCCAGCCGGCCGGGGCCGGAGGGGAGGGACAGGCGCGGTGGCTCGCCGCTCGCGGTGCTCAGTCCCCGCGCGGCCCCGGCGTCAGCATCGCACAGCCCCGTGCAGGGAACCGTTTTAGACATTCACGCGTTTCTTCCAGTATTCTAGGTCCGAAGTCGTGCTCACCTTCTTTGAAAGATCTGCCCTCGATCAGGTGTTAAAAAACGACAACGTGCACAAAATTCAACCCAGCTTCCAGGGTCCGGTGAAAATCTCAGGTAGGACAGCGGGGGAGGCTGGGCCGGGGGGGGGGGGTCTAGAGACCTTCCCAGCGTGTCGTCTGCGTGCTCAGGCACACCCACCACCCTCGGGGTCCAGGAGGGCCATCCCACAGAGTGCCGACCGTCGTGGTGAGAGGCCACTCCAGGAAGCCGTGTGTTTTCTGGCTGCTGACAGTCTCCCCACTTCCCAAGGGGTCACTTAGCGTTTGCACTGGGACTTACTTAAGAAAGGGTATAAAGGTGACCACGTTCGTGAGGCGGTTGGACGCAAACGACCAGAGCCGGTGCCCTAGCCTGCTAACGTCAGACAGATCACGTGATGTGGCACTGAGGTTGGCTCTTGGTTTTAGGGCGGCCGGGATCAAGAGGGGAGCGCCCCATTTACAGATCATCAGCACGGATGAATGAAACTAGCCCGTCAGCTAGAGAGGCCAAGCCGGCAGCAGGAAAGAGCCCGTCGTCAGCTGGGCCGGGCTCACGCGCAGCCTGGACCTGGCCCCTTGGGTAGCTGTCTGAGATCTGGGGTGCACGCGTGGTTAGAACACTACTCTTTTCGCAGCTCGGTTTTGGTGATGGCTCCTGGGGGGCCTCACGGGCTGGGCTTCCTCCGGCGACGAGCAGTCAGCTGTGGCACCTGAGTGTGGTCCTGCAGGAGTCTGCCAGGTGCAAAGGCGGGGTGGGGGGATGCGGCTAGGCTAGAGGGGCGACCTGCAGGACAGCGTGATCTGTGGGAGGGAGGGAAGCGGGGTTCCGTGTGCAGCATTCCATTTCTGAGTGGAGGAGGGTTGGAGGAAGTTCATGGAGAGAGAGGAGGTGAGCCCAGGAGAAGTCGGAGGTCAAGGTGCTGGGCAGACAGAGGAGACAAGTCGGGATGATGTTACTGGTACGACTGTCCCTGTTGATCCTGTGCCTCAGCAGGGAGGAGGGTCCTGTGTGCCGGGTGAGGTGGGCGGGGTGGGCACTTCTGGGAACCTGGGGTCGACATGGTGCTCCTTGGTACGGCGGTGCGAGCAGGACGGGGGTTAAGCCTGGGTTTGTCTCTCTGCTACTTTCGACACCGCCCCACGGGGCTTCCGGTGCCTCTTAGAAGAGGAGCGGGGTTAGGGGTCCTCCCTGGCTGGTCCCTCAGATCCATCTCCCTATTGATGAGAGCGTGAATGTGACAGTCCTTTTCCCTGGTGGGTGTCTGTGGACGCTTGTCCGGTAGGCTCCGGCACCCTAACTGCCAGCCGTGTTGGGTTTTGCATGCTGTCACCTGGAGCGAGGACCAGCCTCTGTCCTTTAGTGCGGAAGTGTCCCGTCACGGCCATCTCTGATTGGCTTTTGTCCCTTCTGTTTTGAGAGACCGGGGAGCAAACAGCAGCACGGTGGGGCCCGTGCGGGTGTCGGGTGGGGCCCGTGTGGGTGTCAGGTGGGACCCGAGTGTGAGGGCCAGACGCCAGCTGCATGGAGTTGCCCCTCTCTGGTGGACTGTTGTGCGAGGACCCGGAACTTTCCCGGCCCTCTGACTTGGTGTCCTGTTTCACGGGGGATTTGGATCCACCCACGGCCACGCCTATCCCGGAGGGACGGTGCAGTGCTCAGGGGGCTCCACGAGGGGGCGCCAGCGGCCTGAGCACCAACCGCGTCGGGCGGCCGCGAGGACTGCCGGGAAATGCGGCTCCTGAAGTCCTGCCTTTGCGAGCGCCTTCCTTCTTGCATGCACCACGAAGTAGGGCCCTGCGCTGGCTGTTTTTCTTTTTTTTTTTTTTAAGTTTTGGTTTGAGGTAATTTTAGGGTTACAGAGAAGGCGTGCAGACAGTACCGGGTTCTCACCTATCGGGGTGCTTTGGGTCCCTACACCCTTAAGCATTCTCCCTCCTGTGTGAACCTCGGTGCTTTCCGAATACCGCGAGAAAACGTCCGTGGACTTTTGGGCACCGTGGCCGTGTCTGTGCAACCTTAAGGGAGGCGTAAAGCTCGCCCTTGACCTGGGGACTTGGGTGTCAGCTGCAGAAATCTGGTGGTTCAGGTTTGGGGGCCCCGGGAGTGAATGACAGTTTCGTTCCTTGTCACCCAGGCATCTGTGCCCATGCCACCTTGACTCTCACCGTGCAGGGGTAGCCCAGTTAGCCCGTGCACGTAAAGGCAGTGGCTCAGGTTTCGGTCCGTTGCTGGAGCACATGGGGAATACAGGGTCCGGCCGCAGTGACGCCCTTTGCCGTGAGCTGGCAATCGATACAAAATGTCTTTCTTACAAAAGCCACAGCAGGTAACTGTGTGACACGACACTAGTTCAGCTGCTTCTTAGAGGGGCGTTACTTCTGCCGGACCCTGTGTAACGGGAGGGCTGAGACTACATACTGGGGACAGGGCTGATGGCCTCTGGGGCGTATGCAAATGTGGCTGCAGTTTAAAAAAAGGGAAGGAAAGGAAATCCCCTCTAGGCCAACCCCGCAGAAGTAACTGTTGCAGAAAAGACCCAGGTAGGTGCTGAGGTTGCAGCGTGGGTTTGCACAGTCTCCACACATCTCCCTAGAGACGTCCGCTGACTACCGGGAGGGGAGCCCTGCTTTGGAGGAACTCGGGGAAACCTCCTTCCCCACGCGGGCCGGGCTGAGTAGGGCCTGCTGACGTCACACGCCCCTGGTGTGATGCGCTGGGGAGAATGCCATGTCCCTCGGCAGGATTCGTACCCAGGACGCACCTCCTCAGTGGAAGCTCACGGAAACATCAGACAGGTGGAGGGACAGTTGATAAAATCACTCACTGGTCCTCTTCAAGAGTGTCACGGTCACGAGAGTTGAGAATCGGCCGCGGGGCTGACCGAGGCTGCAGGAGACCGAGACACAGTAGCGTAATGCGACAGGGGACCCCGGGTTGGGTCTGGACCAGAACACAAGGGACACGAGTGGGAAAGCTGGTGGTGAACTCAGGCGGGGCCGGTGCTCCGCTCGTTTCGGGATTTTGGCCTCGGCGCGTAGGTGCCTGACGTGTGACCGTTAGGGGCCGGGCGGGGGCCGTGAGAACGCGGCCTGTTTTCACAACTTTCCGAACTTCCGAAATGGTCTGAAATGAGCTCGAGATAGGAGGAGGAAGTGGCTGTTCGTCATGTGCAAAAGCGTGGCTCCCGAGTGCACGCCCTGAAATCGGCCCCGCAGGTGACGGAAGTACTGAGCCGGGCTGATGGCTTTGGCGCAGGCACTGAGCTGACCTCCGGGAGGCCCACGTTCTGGTACGTTTGGAGGCGCCTCAGACGCCACAGCTGCTCTGTCGTCTGTCCGTTTGCCTGACACCGCGCGCACGACGGCGTTCACCACGGCGACAGTAACGACAGTTATCGGGGCGCGGGCACCTCTTAGACTCTGCAGATAGCGCCTCAGTTCCCCCGCACCTATGCCTGTCGGAGTGCACGCTGCCCCCGTTCTCTACACAAAGAAACGGAGCCGGAAGTAGCCTGCTCCCCCAGGCACGAGCAGCACCCAGACGGCCTTGCAAGGATTTAGCACATTCTGTGCACTGAGGCGACCAAGGAATGGTGGGGTACAGGCTGGTTTTCTAGGGCCCCAGACCGCACGTTTCAGAAAGAGAAGTTTCCAGGCACAGCATCGCTCCGTAAGCAGCTCAGGAGTGTTCCGAGGCATCGACATGTGTTTTCACTTGTAGGGTTACCCCCAGCCCCCCCAATTCCCTTGGCGAAGGGGCAGGAGGAAGTGCGGGGGGCTGTCCGCTGGCTGCCCCGAGGTGGCTCTGAGGTTTCCTGCACTTCCTGGGTGGATTGGAGTCGGAGTTCACGGAAGCAGCAGAGAAAGTGGCTCTTTCTCCGTTGCTTTTGTCACAGCCGGCGCTCGCTGAAAGCCTCAAGGCGAGGGGGTCCCCGTCCTTCCTGAGGTTTAGTTGTCCTCCGAGCCCTGCAGACGTCGGGGAACACCCCGTCTTTGCTCTTCTTGTACCCAGAAGTGTAGGTGACCCTGCAGGCTGTAGGCCCCGACCTTCGGTGGTCGTCGGGGCTGGACAGGCTGCAGCGGGGCAGGCAGGTGGGCGCCGGATGGGCTGGCGGGCCGGTGGGCCCCGGACGCTGGGGAACGAGGGGGCCACGCCGAGGCCCCCCGGAGCGGGCCTCACAAGCTGGCGCTGCAGAAAGCTGACCGGGCGGCGCCGTCTCCCCCGTGAGCCCCGCGCCTGGCGCACCTGCTTGGTGGACGGTCGCTCGGACGCTGGGGGCGGGAGGGGGGGCGCCCCCCCGCTCTGTCCGCGCTTCTGTGTCGCGGCCCCGCGGCCCCACGTACGGAATTCCGGGAACCGGTGCCCAGGCCCCGCCTGCAGAGCTGAAACCCAAACCCGGGGTCACGGCTTCACTTCCCGAGTCCAAAGCGGACCCCGCGGGTCACATGTAAGAAAGTGGGAGGGAGCCCCTCGCGGGCCACAGCAGCCCCGCGGAGCGGGCAATGAGGGTCCTCTAGGTTTGAGGGGGCACCGGACACCGTCCCGTTGGGACACGGAGTCCCAGGGGTGTGGGGGGCATGGCTGGGCGCCCCACCCCACCTGCTCCGGCGCCGGGCGAGGACAGCCCACGCTGTCCAGCCAGTGTGCACGTAGGACAACGTCCCCTCGCTGGCCTTGCTCTATGGCAGAGCCCCTGCTTGTTGCTGAAAACAACCAAATGAGTCAGTTTGCGCCCAGAACGTCTGAAGTAGAACAGCGAAGTCACCCGTTTGCTTCAGAACGCACCCCAGTCTCGTTTGAACTCACGGCAACCGGGTGGGAGGTGGTGTTACCCCTTTGCAGACACAGGTGAGCGTGTAGAAAGGTCGAGATCCCTGCACAAGCCCCGCCCCCCGGCCCCCGGCATGGGGAGACGCACCTGGACTTGAACCCAGGCTGAGATGCAAGCTCGGTGCCCTTTGTGCCTTGGTTTTCACCCCGCAAGGAAGGGGATGTGTGTGGGCTGCTCAGACACCAAGAGCCTCTTTCTGGGGACATGCCTGTCACCCTGCACAGGGCCAGCAGGTGTGGCTGCTGGGAGGTGGGTGGGAGCCCCTGCATCTGTGTGGCAGAGCTCCAGGATGGGCCTCTGGGGTGCAGAGTGTTCTCTGAAAATGTGGGGAACACGGCGGGGGGCAGGCTGTAGGTGGAGACTGCTCTGTGCAAGACCCAGACTTCCAAACTTCAGCCCTGACCCCTCGCCAGCGCTGACTACCTGTTTCCGTTTGCAGAGATCATGCTGTCCAATGGGTTTTGTTTAGCAAACACAGAAACCATCGTCATTGACCACAGTATCCCCAACGGGAAAAGCCAGCACCTGGGCGTGGACCCCGTGGAGCACCTGTGAGTACCCTGCCAGGGCGGCCGGGCCAGGCCCTCCGTGGAGGACATTGGGAAAGGCACAGGCGGACCCAGGCCCCGTGCTCTACGCACTTCTGTCTCCATTACGCGGTCTTTGAGGTTCTCTTGCACAGCGGCTTCAGTGTTGGGGGGAATCGGTGGGAGGAAGGTCTTTCTGTCCCCTCACGTGTGGGGTGCATGCTCCTCCCTGAGCTTGTCCTGCCTCCCGCCCCCCTCAGGGGAGCTCCCAACATTGACTCCACCACCTGGGGACAGGGACAGAGCTGGGACAGATGGAGCCCTCCCTCTGCTGGCCTCTCTGGGCTCCAGCCCCCTTCCTCACCCAGGCACGTGGCCAGAGGGCACAGTGACATCATGAACCAGTGACCACAGTGGCTTTTCTCACTCATCTGTGCTGTGGTGTGCAGGGCCCAGCACATGGTCAGCTTCTGTCCCCAAAAACAGGCCCTGCTCTGTTCACTGCTGTGTTGCCAGAGCTTGAATCATCCCTAGACACAGAAGTGTCAGCACTCTGTGAAGGAATGGAGGGATGGATGATGGGTGGATGGATGATGGATGGATGGTTGGATGGATGGATGGATGGTTGGATGGATGGGTGGATGGATGGATGGGAGGATGGATGGGTGGATGGATGGATGGGAGGATGGATGGGTGGATGATGGGTGGATGATGGATGGATGGTTGGATGGATGGGTGGATGGATGGATGGGAGGATGGATGGATGGTTGGATGGATGGTTGGATGGTTGGATAGTTGGATGGATGGGTGGATGGATGGATGATGGATGGGTGGATGAATGATGGATGGATGGTTGGATGGATGGTTGGATGGTTGGATGGTGGATGGATGGTTGGATAGTTGGATGGATGGGTGGATGGATGGATGGGAGGATGGATGGTTGGATGGATGGGTGGATGGATGGATGGATGGGAGGATGGATGGTGGATGGATGGATGGGAGGATGGATGGGTGGATGGATGGATGGATGATGGATGGGTGGATGGATGGATGGGAGGATGGATGGTTGGATGGATGGATGGGAGGATGGATGCATGCATACCTTGGTAACTACTGGGTAGTGAATAAATGCAGCATCTCTAAAGCAGTAGACACTGGAACTGTCACAGTCGTCAGAGTAGGGTCCATGCCACCTAGTTGGTGACATGCTTCTTCCCATGGGTTCTCTGCATGCATAGAAGGGTACGTCCTCTGGTCTAATGGCCCGCACTGGGAAGAGCATCATGGGAGGCATGTGACGTGAACCCCTAAAGTGCCCTCCTGCCGGTGACCTTCAGCCCTTTCTCCCATCCTTGGGGGTGGGGCGGTGAGCAGGCCTGACCCTCAGCCTGTCCTCCTGGTTTCAGGTTCGACAACGGCAGTGAGTTTGCCTCAGAGCTGGAGAATGGCGATGACCCAGAAGCTTATGTCACCAACCTGTCTTATTACCACCTGGTCCCCTTCGAGACGGACATTTTGGACTGAGTCGCCATTGGCCCCACCCCCACCCCAGCCCTTGACTGCAGGTTCTGCCGCTGTCACGCACAGCTCCAGGCTGGGGTTGGGTGGGACCCACACCTGCAGGACCGCCAAGGTCACCAGGAGTCAGGTCCCAGGGCGGCTGCGCGGCCTGCTGCCATGCGGGATCTTCTCTGTCCCCTGTGCACCGCCAGCCTGTCCCTGCATCCCTGGACTCATACTGCTGGCCTGTCCCTGTGATCCTGGGACTCATGCACCAGTGGCCTGTCTCTGCATCTCTCAGACTCATACCAGCAGCCTGTCCCTGTGTCCCTGGGATTCACACCCCCGGCCTATCGCTGTGTCCCTGGGACTCATGCACCAGCGGCCTGTCACACCCCCAGCCTGTCCCCCCAATCCCGGGACTCATGCACCAGTGGCCTGTCACACCCCCGGCCTGTCCCCACGATCCTGGGACTTGTGCACCAGTGGCCTGTCACACCGCCGGCCTGTCCCTGCAATCCTGGGACTCACACCCCCAGCCTGTCCCCCCGATCCCGGGACTCCCTCCCCACCAGTGTGTGGTGGAGCCACAAGTGCCTGTGGGGGTCAGGCGAGGCCAGGGCAGGACGTCGGGGGCCTTGCGGGGCTCCCCTCCCACCCCTGCTTCCTGGAGCCCAGGCTTTCTCGGGGTCCAGCAGCCCACGGCCGCACAGTCACCCTGTGAGGGTTTGTTGGGGTGCCAGGTTCTGCGTGCCAGAGGCCGGGTGTGCTGGGCCGTCAGGACTTCCCTGGGAGACAGGGTGGGGGACCCTCGCTTCTGTTTTCCCTCTCGCATCCGGAAACGGGGGGCTTCATGTCGGCCGGAGCCAGTGTGGTCAGACGGTTCATGGTGAGTGGGATGGGGGACAAGGGGCCCACGGGACAAGGGGCCCACAGAGGGTCAGGTGCCTGTGGGCCTGGGACGGACTTAATGATGGTCCCTCCAGGGTGGCGGAGCTGTGACCGGCCCGGGCTGCCAAGATGGAGCTGAAGGACAGGAAGGACAGGGAAGCAGGGCCCCCCCATCCCCGCTCCCGGAGCAGGGCCCCCCGTACCCCCTCCCGGAGCAGGGCACCCCTGTCC
>PVJL010014882.1:0-26341 GCA_004026885.1 Lyroderma lyra
GTGTGTGTGTGTGAGTGTGCGTGTGTGCGTGTGTGTGTGTGGGTTACAAAAGAACACAGAACATTCAAGTTTTCCAGCGTCAAGTGATTTAATGGATGAGGTAGCAATTTGAAAGAGAGACAAAATTAAAGAAAGAGAAAGTAATAAGTTTCACTTAGCTAATCAGTGGTAAAATGTTTCATTCATTATTATTATTTACAGATGGAGCAGAATATACATGTAGATCTTCTAAATAGTAAGTGAATGCTTGTGGGAGAGGACGGGATAGAAGATGAATGAAGCGAAAGGGCCTCAGAGAAACCTCGTCATACTGACTGTACATTTCTACAATAATAATAATTCTTATTATTATTATAAATATTTCAACATACCACAGAGTTGCAAAGGTACACAGCATTGATTGACTGATCCACTGAGTCACTGGCAAACTCTATGCTTTCTGGTTTAACTGGTGTTTGTAAGAACATACATCTTTCCTCAAGCATTGTTGGAAAAGAGCTGGTAATAAAGCAAACGCTGTTTTCTTTGAAAGGACGGAGAAGGAAAACTTAATTGTGGGAAAAAATAAAGAGAAACCTATTATCATGCTACTTTTTCAGAGCAGCCAAATCCTGGAAGAGTACGATGGCAAAGGAAATGCGAGATACGTTGCTGCATGCTGAGGAAAGAGAATTGGTGCTTTAATATCACCCAATCTCTAGCAAAATGATTGGCTATAAAATGAGTTCTGAGTTCATTTAAATAGAATTGCATACTTCATTTTAATTTGTCACATATTTATCACACAAATAACCCCTTAAAATTATTACATAATTCTCCAAACACACCCACTACCACCACCACCCCACACACAGACACACACACACACACACAATCTGTAAAGGACTCATCTAGGCTTTAAGTGTCAGGAATAATCTTTATGTCTTTTCTCTTTTGTAGCATTTCATTCTGACATGTTCAATGAGCTTCAATGATTTAAATTCACCATTTTCCTCAAGTGTGAAAAGTTGTACAATGCGCACATGCAACCTAAAGATTAGAAATGTGATGCCAAAGGTTAGATTGAGTGGAGAAAAAGATAATGGAAAACCACAGCCAACTAAAAACAGGATAAGAAATATGTGAAAGTCAGAGAGGCATGCAAAATAAAACTTCATATATAGTATTGAAAATTTTCTGGCATGTACAATGCAGTGAAAATTGAATTAAACTGCTTTAAGAAAGGGTTCAAAATTCAATCCAAGTTTCATTAGTGGCTCAAAATATGACCCTGTAAATGTCTTATAACTCAATTTGTTCATCTACCTAATAAGTACAAATGTTTTTGGAAGTAGAAAATAAACCACAGAAAATCACGATTTTGAAAGCCTTTGGAGGTCAAGGGTTTTGAAATCCTACATGTAATACAAAATTCAAAAACAACAAATAAATTTTCTGCTGCTGCCCTAGTGCAGTAATCTAAGTATTCATCTTCCAGCTAAATACCCAGATTATCTTTCTATAGCTATCCAAAGTTTATTATATGAAGGCACTTCATTAATTTCCTGATAAAATTTATTTTTAAAAACCATCATACAGTTTGAATTTCTGTATCCTTGGGAATCTCAACACCGAAGTAATATTATTTCCAACTAGTCATAGACTGAGGAAGAAAGAAAGATTAGTGGTAGATGCAGGGAAGGTTTTGCTTCAGAATTTATTATCTTATATGCCAGTGGTTTAATAACCAGGTACTTGAGTATAATGCAATTTATCATATTCAGTACCATGAAGAATGTAGAGATTTTACTAAATTCATGAAGATAAGGAAGAAAACAATAACTACAATCACCACTGAAGTGTATAGGGGAACTGTTAATATGAGGAAAGAAATGCAGTGGACAGACCAATTATTATAAGTAGTAATCTTAGGGTGTTTGACATCGTATCTGTTTCACATCAAAAGGGAGCAGGGCAAATTGTCCTCAATAGCTTCAAATTCTGTTCAGAGTTTAATAACAAGATTCTAAATGTGTGGAAAGAAGAATGGAAAATTTTTCAGCTAAATGCACACAGATATCAAAATTATAATACTTCTGTTAGCATTACACCTGTTAGGATATATTAATAGAGAGTTGACAATGCACTGTAGAATTGTATGCCTGAAACCTATGTAATCCTTGCTAACAGATGTCACCCCAATAAGTCTAACAATAAAAATGAATCAAGGAAAAAAAATAATTTCTTGTAATAAAGGCCCAAATATCAGTTCATATATCCTTTACATAAAAGTCCAACAATAAATTATCTAGGGCTTATATGGTGGGTTCATTGTGTCAGAGATCAAGGGCTTTATTTAATGTTGTTAAATCATCTTCCTTACATATCTGCCAATCTTCAATAACTTCTCCTCCTGCTAAGCTTTCAGCCAACCACAGGGAAAAGGTAATGAGGAAAACAAAGGGACAGGCATGCCACTTCTTTTAAAATCACAACTCAGAAGTTATGATGACACTGACTTATAATCATTGGCACATTTAATGCAATGGAGCCTAGAAATTGTCTTTATAGCTGAGCAGCCATGTGCCTTACTAAAGTTCTCTTACTGTAGAAGGAGAGAATGAATATCTGAGGGAACAATTATTAGTCTGTGCCACAGCCCAGTGCTTATCTCTCTCTCCCCTGAGTGGAAATCCCCTCTTCCTCCACACCAAACCACACCCACAGAGCCATAGCAAGACCTGCGGGAGAAGACTGCTCATTACCCGGAGATGGATTTCCAAACTGTCTGTCTTGCAGAGGGAGTTGACTATTCCAAGGGAGACAGTTCCTCCAGATGTGGCTCATCTAATTCAGGATATTAAAACAAAAAAGGAAATGTCTTTTTCCCTTCTCTACATCAACATAAAATGGTGCACTAAGAATAGCACAAAGGTATCTAAAACTCTGTTTTGCAAGGAAGCATGGGAAATTCATAGCAGTCACTAAACTATAGCGGCCATTAAATCCCACTGGGCAAGAGTGGTTAAAAGTCTTCTTTGTTACTGAATTAAGTTCCTTGGTCAACCTATACGGTAGCTCATTGTAATGCCCTCTGGATATTGTCACCGTGGTTTGGTCCTTTGGGAGACTTCCCTTATCCTTATCTTTCGTAATCAAAACATTGGCAAGTATATTCTTTCTAGAAACTGGATAGTTTGTGCAGTTCACATCTTGATAGTACAGGTTTGAGGCTAGAGTTTTGTTTTAAGATTAGACAAATGACAAGCTTGGGTAGGTGGCTTGTGTTTCTTTGGAAATACTTTCCTAAAATATTCAGTAGGCTTTTAGTCCATTCTGTTTGTAAGTAATCATAAGCAAAACCCTCATCAAAAGATATTTTTTTATACTTAAACACAAGGGTCTTTAATTAAGTAGCCTCTTTTACTCTGCCTTTAATAGACTGAGAGCTCACATTTTAATCTGATTTTTACACATATTTACACATCTTAATCTGAGCTCACTTTCATGGTCTGGCTAAAACCTCTTGGTAGGAACTTCTTGGAAAAGACATAAGTCTACAGTTTTATCTACTACTAAGGCTCCCTCTTCACAACCACCCATTCTAACTAGCCTACATTGCAATAATCATTGTTCATATTTAAGAAAACAATAATAAAGCAACAAAAAGTTAACACGTAGCAATATTCTTAGGTTTTCCAACCAATTCTACTACGGTTATTAGCTCTAATTGCAAGTCTGCTTTCCAAGGTGTTTCAAGCAACAGTGTAATGAAATATTTGCATAACAAAGGTCTGACTTCTGTCAATCACAAAAAGAGAACCACATATTTTATATTGCTTGAGGGGTTTTTTTGTGTTTTCTTCTTTAATGTTAGCATTGCTCTTCTAGGTACCACTGTATTATATAAATTTGTAAATGTTAGCAAGGAGAATTTAAGAATAGAGATATTTTTATCTTTCTCAATACCTGTCCAGACATCTAAAATGAATAGAAAGTAGGAGAAGAAAAATAATAAAAATAAGAGAGACATGTATTAAATAGAAAATAACCTAAAATAATAGAGAATATCAATGAAGTAAAAATTTGATTCTTATAAATGACTAGTAATATTGTCAGACCTTTGAGTTAGTGTAACAGAGGAGAGAGACATGACCAAATATCAGAATTTAATATTTAGATATGCTGCACATAAAAAGAGATTATAAGAACTTGTTACGTAAAATGTCATTCTAGTAAATTTCAAACACAAATGCAATAAACAAATTCTTAGAAAAAATTATCACTGGTACTAATTGAAGAAACAGAGAAACTCACAGACCTATAACCATTAAAGAAATTGAATTAGGCAAAAATACTTGCACAAAGAAAAATTAAGCCATATGTAGATTTTCCCAGAGAGTTCTGTAAATTTTTAACAATAATAATAATAAACCTCTAAATCTATGCAATCTGTTCTAGAGAATAAGTAAAGAAGAAACTACTCAACTCATTTAATGAAGCTGGCATCATCTTGGTACCAAACCTGACAAGATAATTTTGTGTATAAAAACAACATACCGATTTCACTTGTGAGCATAGATGAAAATAAAGATATTATGAAGTTATGAGGAACATAAGAATTTATGACCAAATTGCATTTATTCCAGGAATGACAATTGACTTAATATTAGAAAATTAACAAATGTAATCTTCCATGATCTATAGAAGCAAAAAATTAAATGTCTGATGGAAAGATAACACTTTTGTTCCACAATAGAGAATCATAGTCTCTTCTTCAATTTTCAGACCTGACCTAATTCATAGATTTGAAATGTGCACAAAGCGGAGGCTGGATCTTGTTGCCATAGGTATATCCAGTAATGTTCTTTCTCACCTTCTCCTAAAAGACCTGCAATTATTTACTAGCTGACTATCCCCAAAGAAGAGAGAAATAGTCAGACATTTCTAGGATGGGATAGTGATTCCGAACTAGGAGGCATGAGGTGGTATCTCACTGTAGTTTTGATTTGCATTTCCCTGATAATTTGTAATGTTTAGCATCTTTTCATGTACCTGTTGGCCATCTGTTCGTTTTCTTTGGAGAATATCTATTCAAGTGCTCTATTTCTTTTTTTTTTTTAAGGTTACTTATTTCGTGCAGAAATAGTTAGCTCAGAGCTGTGCCAACTCTCCACCTCTGTGTAACCATAAAATTCAAAGAGATTCTTGCTTTAGAACATTATGCTTATCCACTACATTGGTGATCTCATGCTGACTGGATCTGGTGAGAAAGAGGTAACCAGTACCTTAGATGCCTTTGTCAGACATGTGTATGACAGAAAATGACAGATGAAAGCCATGAAAACTCAGGGATCTGCTGCTTTAGTAACATTTCTATGCATTTAGTGGTCTACGGTAGGAGTCAGCAAGCATTTTCCATAAAGGACCAGACACATAGATTAATGGAAGAGAATAGCGAGTCCAGAAATAAACCCATACTTATAGCATTTTTCTTTATTGATTTATTTTCTCTAATAAAGAAAATTCCTCTTAATATACCCTATACAGAATTTTAATTCTCCTTTTGTGCTTTTGGCTTTTTTATGCTATATTCTTATCTCCAAAAACCCCATCTTAATCTAAGGTTTTGTGTGTTATTTATTACATTGAATTTTTCTCTACATTTCATTGAAAACACAAAGCATATGCAGTCTAAAACTGTCTTTTGTTTCTTGCAGTAGATCCTTTTGTCTAGCATGCTTATCCTATACAACTTCCATTATTTGTTATTATAAAATCTTTCACATGCTCCATGTTGTCACTGTTTTTATTTTTCTCTTAACTGCTGATTGAAGAACAAAAAGGCCTGTAAGTACGCAGGTTCTATTTGTAACTTTAGAGTAAATTTATTCTTTTTGATTCTTGTGACTTAATCACCTGAGTGCATCAGTAATACCATGTTTAAATTTTAAGTTCAAGGACAAGTTGACGTGCACAGACTCTTATCAAATTTCCATTGTCCAGAAAACATTTACCTACAGTCGCTTTTCTGAAATGTGATATGATGTTCATCTCTTCTCATTTCCTGTTTTTCAGAGTATCATGATGAAAATTTACTCCTGAATAGTCTGAAATAGTTTCAAATTCTTATTTTTCAAAAGTAGTTTATAGACACTATAAGTTTCACAATTAAATGTTTCATATATTCTTTATGAATCATCCACAAATTCCTAGTGGGCCACAAGCAGATATCACGTGTAGGAGCTGATGACTCTAGAATAGGTGTAAAAAGTTAAATTACTGAGGAGACAGAGATGAGTCGTGGCAGGCAACCTCTGGCTGTCTCGGAAGGCAGTATGTATGAAGTGTTGGATTATTGCCAGATTTTCTTTTCCTTTGCAAAGATCCAAGGCTCTGATGTAGTAATAACCATGTGCATGCATGGGAGCCATTATTATAATACACTCCTTCTATTTCAAAATAAGCATAAGTGTCCTGGTAAGCCCTTCTCAATTTGGTTTATTTCCACTATAATTAGAGGGCTGTTTCTATATGAACCATGTTTTATATATAGTAAATAAGAAATGTTAACTCTTTACCATTGGCATCTAATTTATGATATCCTTAATTATCAGTGCTATTTGAATTTTCCAATTACTCTCTGT
The DNA here is from genome assembly GCA_004026885.1 of Lyroderma lyra. Taxonomy (NCBI): domain Eukaryota; kingdom Metazoa; phylum Chordata; class Mammalia; order Chiroptera; family Megadermatidae; genus Lyroderma; species Lyroderma lyra. The sequence goes on from PVJL010014882.1 coordinate 6,627, forward strand.
GTGTTTTTTACCCTTCCCTGGGACATCCTCTGATTCAGACAAGTGATTCTCAAACTTGTATTTCTGAAGCAGATTAATTTCAGCATCCTGGACTCCACCGTTAGAATGCCTGAATTAATACAAACGAATGAAACATAGAGACGAGTATTTTTAGCAAGTCCCTCAAATGATTCTGAGGTGGGAGGGCAGCGATCCACACTTGGAAAAATAACCTCACCTTGATGGTATTTAGAGCTCCTGGGTGTTTCATATCACGTAGGAAAGCAGCTACTTTATTGCATGTACTCATTCCAGGTTGCTTTAAGATCTTGGGTTGTCAAGTGGCACAGCTAGAGTGTAGACAGGTATGAGAACCTCCTACATGGCAGCCAGAGAGTGAGTTCTGCCAGTCATTTTAGCTGCAGACAGTGCTGTCAAAAGATTAGAAGTGGTAATTATTATTCCCAGGTCGGAAGTGGTCTTTATCTGCAGCTGAGTAACACTTAAGAAGACATAGAATTGACACCATTTTTTGGAAATAACAAAAAGAAAATGTTTCCTGTTCGAGTTTTGGTGCTGAAATTCCCTGGATCCTTAGAATCAAAGGGCAGGCATATTAGCAGTGGGTGGTACTTTCCTGCACAAAGTGTAGCTTGAGATCCGGAGAAATGGGAGATAATGATAAGCAATGATGTCTGAACTAAATCTCATTCCATTGCCATATGCCTGTACAGTAAGATACTCTAGTAAATTGCTGCCACGACCACTTTCACTCGGTGCCCCTTCTCAGATGTTTCTCTCTACCTGTGATGCCCTTCACCTCCTTCCTCAGCTTGGTATCTCCCATGATCCTTCAAATCCCAGCTCAAGTGCCATTGCCTTGGAAACCTTCCTTGACTGGGGAGTTCTGCCCCTGTTTCTCACAGCATCTGGTGCCTTTCTCCACCACAGTGTCTATCACGCCCTCCACGTAATCCAACAATGGACTATAAGCTCCCTGAGCTCAGGAATTGGTTTTACTTGGATGTCTATGCTCAGCTCACAGCATAGAGCCTAGAACACAGATGAATGAAGATCTTATCTAATCAAGCAAGGTGGAAGAATGGAAAAGGGGTTCTAAAAATGTACTCATACTTACTTAAAATTCCTCTCAGACACTCAGGTAGAAATAAAAATGTGAGACTGACACTAAGTGGAAAAAATTGGCAGGTGATATGGGTCTGCACCACTGTTTTGTACAGAGAGGATGCATGTGTATGAAGAAGAGTAATGCTTAAATCTAGCCTGGCAGACACATCAGGACACTCAGTAATTAGAGAGTCCCCTGAGAAATAAAATATTTATTTTCATTTAAATGAGCACAAATTCCTGGTTAGAGCAGCTCAATCGAGGTTTAAGTCTCTTCTGAATATCAGGCTCTGTGCTCTTCCCTGGGGATACAAAGATGAATAACATAGATACTTACTGTCTAGTGGAAAGAAAGACACTTGTGCACTGCAGAGCAAAAGGCAGTGTGATGGGTGTTAGAGTAATGGTATATCCAAGGGCACATCCAAGCAGAAAAATGAGGCAACGCTTGTTTGCAAGCAAAAGAGGATGGCTGGGAAAGTATTGCTAAGAAAAACCTCATAGGAGACAGAACACCTCCAATGATGATTGAAATATAATTAGGGATTTACATTAACAAGGGGGAAAATAAAATAAAAACACAAGAGAGAAGACAGTAAAGTGTAGAGCTGTACGCTGTATGGGAAATAAATAGTAATTTTAGAACATAATTTATTATGATGAGAACCCCTGCTGCTTCCATTTCACAGATGCTAGAGGCGTAGTAGTGATCCTACCACAGAACATTGGTGTTCCGTGTCGAGAAGTTTGGACTTCACACATAACTAGTAGGTAGTCAGGATAAGGTTGTATTATGGGAAGTGGCAAAGTCATATTTGCAGCTTGGAATGGACCACTGTGGATAGAGTGAAATGGATGTACTGGGACAGAACAGGAGAAGCAGCAGAACAGAACAGGAGGGGAGAGGCCCGTTCGAAGGCTTGAGAATGCACACAAATAGAAAGAATGGAAAGGCTGCTCTCCAAACGTATTTAGGAAATAAAACCAGCAAACATCGGCGATTGGAATTTCTAATTTGAATTTATTTCAACATCACATCTTTGGCTAAGAGATTTTCTTTTTAACTGGGGACATTTTAACTTTGTAAAATAAAACTGCAAAAGGATACTAAACGTTCCCTAGTAAGCACGGGTATTCTGCTCTCGGATACGATTTAGGCCTCAAGAAAAGCGGACCGTGTAAATCACTGTGAAGTATTCCCAGCACATGGCTGCCAGACGGTGAGTGCACTCAGAATTGACACTCCTCGGGGCCCTTCATTAGATGCATCTGACATGGTTTATTTCTCAAATGAGGAAACGCACCTCCTATTAAATGGTTCCTGGGAAGTAGTACAGGAAGGCACTCGAATGCCACATCAAGTCCAATGTACATGAGGCTAATTCAAGCCAGAGATCTTTAAAGTACAGACTGGTTTAATGAGAAGTGCAAGTTATTAAAAAGTTGAATATGAAATATGTTAAATATTAATATATATTTTATAATATATACTTCATTGTTGATCAGGTAACAGGAAAATAGTAGCAGAGATTTTATGTCTCAAGACTTTTAAAGATCTTTAATCAAAAGATAAGGAATTTTTATAATCATATTTTTTCATGCCTACATTTGCTTTATTTCATGCCTACACTTGCTCTTTTTCTTTGTGTACAATTTTAATAAACTTTGGAATATTTTTACATTTACATAAAAGTTTCAAAGGTAGTACAGAGAGTGCTTATGTATCCATCGCCCAGTTTCCCTACTAGTAACGTCTTACATGAACCATGATACGTTTGTGAGAATTAAGAAACTAACATTGGTGTGTGACTATTAGCTAAACTGCAGCCTTTATGCCGGCTCCTCTGTAAGTGTCCCTTTTTCTTTACTTGGTTGTGATTTAAGACAACACACCACATTTCATCACGATGTCGCCTCTGCTCCAACAGTTTCTCAGTCTTTTCTATTTTTCAGGACCTTGACCATTTTGAGGCGTACTGATCAGCTATTTTCTAGACTGTTCTTCAGTTTGGGTGTGTCTGATATTTTCTCCCATGACAGCACTGGGATTATGAGGTTGGGGAGGAAGCCTACAGGGGTGACCACAGGATGAGTGACAGCAGCATGACTCATCCCTGGGGATGTCAGCCACGAGCATGTCAGTAAGGCGGCTGCCGTGATCCGCTGCTGCCAGGTGAGCATGTTTCCTTCGTGTCCTCTGTTCTTCGGAGGACATCACTAAGTGCATCCCACCCCAAGGTAGAGGGAGTTATTTCCTACCTCCTAGAGGAGAAAATTCCTACACAAATTATTTGGCTTTCTTCTTTAAAGGGGATTTGTCCCTTCTACCAACCATTTATTTATTTATTCAAACATATATATCAATATGTACTCATGGATATTTATTTTATACATTGGGTTACAATCCAATACTATTTTGTAGCTCAAAGTTTTCCACCTTTGGCCAACGTGGACTCTCTCAGGTCGGCTCCTGTTCTCTTCCCCTGCCTTAGATTAGCCCTTTATCCAAGGAGTCCTGGTGGCTTGTGTCGGAGAATGGCATTTAGCAATCAAGATGTGGACCACACTGCTTTTTGAAAACACTTTGTTTTTTCATTGCTTATCTTGTATTCTAAGAGCAAACCACAAAAGTCACCCTATCCTGCCATTCTTATCCAAAGAGCAGTTGTGATTTGGAGAGTTCTTAAAAATATAAACTCCTGGTCCCCACTGTTGGGAACTGTGACTCAATAAGCCTTCTGTCAAGCAGTGGCCTGGGGGTGCTGGTGTTCTGTTGTTTTACTCGTGTAATTTTGTATGAAAAAAAGTTCAGGGACTAAGACAGACACACACACACACACACATACACACACACATATGTATAATTAATTCTCTTAATTTTATTATAGAACTAAATGAGACCCATTTCAATAGAGCACATATTGAAAGACCCACAGGGAAAGAAGTAATTTCTTTACCCCTAATAAATTGGGTATTTTCTATGCTTACATACTCAGTATATGTTTACTTACACCTTTTAAATTAGTGAGTCTCAACCCTGGCTCCTCCTGATGGAGTTTTATAAATCCTTATGCCCAGATTTCACCCTTAGAAATTTTTATTTAAATGGTATGGAGTGGTACCTAACAACTAGGTCTTTTTTAAAGACTTACAGAGGATATAATGAGCAGCCAGAGTTGAGAATTGCTGCTTTAAATGAATAAACTCAATCTCCTCAGGGTTCAGATATTGTAAATTATGTTTTCTTTATTGTGACATTTCTAAGTAATGTTTTATTTATAGGCTGACCAGACGCCTGGTTTTAAATGCAACAGAAAACCATGGTACTGCACCATTTCAAACAATACATATGGTCAGCCTACTGATGCCTTGAATTTAACCCAGTGTGTCTAGGCTGATCATACATACTATTTGAAACGTTGTTTTCTGTCCCATTTAAAAAAGGACGTCTGGTCAGCCTCTTTATTTATATTTGATAACTTGACACCTGAGTTTTATCAATTTAAATTGACAAACATGTATGGTATTTACTTCGTGCTCAGCACAGCAATGGACTCTCTGGGGAGGGAGAGATTAAGAACATGAATCAGGTACAATCTCTTCCATTCAAGGGCTTAAACCATAATGGAGGACAACAGTGGGGATACAAATAAGCAGAATAACAAGTGGACACAGGTGAGTGCTAAGAGGAGTGTAAAGTGCCTGGGAGGGAAATGGGGGCTCAAAGGAAGAAGCAGCTAGATAATGTTGACGTAAATGGACAATTTTGCTCTCTGGCTGAAGCAAGTGGTACCTTCCATCTGAGACTTTATTACTTCCATGGATGTGCTTTGCCAAAGCTTCAGCTTTTCAGGGAAGCCAGAAATCATATGATCTGTGTGAAAAGTCCATGAGTATCATGAGTTAGTTAACGTGGTTATTGCCCAGGTCTTGATTAAGCTCCCTCAAGCAGAATGCTAAGCAAACCATATTAACAATGAATCCAGCTGTAAGAAAACTTATGTTATTTTTAGGCGTCTTGACGGCAAATTGCTTTGTCCCATCACTGGGCAAATCTTTTATTACTGTTTTTACTGCTGGTAGATTAGATTGCATGTTGTAGAAATTATGCATAACTGCACTGTTTTTAATATTTGCTACTGTAATCATTTCTGTAATTATGATACGGAAGCTATGGCTGCAAGCTGTTCTAGTGGATGCCTATTTCACTGTGTTCTAATGATGGTGTCTACTGAAAATTCTCTTTGCAAAGTCCCTGCTAGCAAGTGCCTCCCTGGTGATATGAGGCAGATAAGCTTTATCAGATGCTGTTAATGAGCTTGATTTATGGTGTTGGTGGTTCATCTGACAAGTTATTTTGTGTTTTAGATATTTACATTCCAGCCTTTGGTATGTCCTCCCCCATTCCTTGGGGAAAGAAAGAAACCATTAGAATTTGAAACCACTAAGCGTTGTAAAGTAGTATTGTTCACATAACACAGTTTCTTGTAAAAACTATTTCCTAGGTGCAATGTCAAGTCATGTGATACAAACCAAGAACAAGACCCATGAAGCTGTTAATTAGCTAAAGACTGATCATTAATCAAGACACGGCTTCCATCTTAGTGCTGGGAGTTGGCTAAAACACCACAATTAATGGGTCGTTACCAGTTTTCAGAAAGTTAGGTGATGCCCCAGCAGCTGCTGCTTCCCTGGTTGAGCTTGTGCCTTTTCATCAGTCCCTGCTCTGCCTGATTCACACTGTTGTCAGAAAACACACATGCGCCCAGTGTGTCAGCACATCCTAGCCTTAGACGTAAATCCAAAGAGCAGTGGCCTGCAGCACTGATCTGTGAGGCCTCCTGGAGAGTTCCCTCTTCCCCAAACCCATTCTTCAGACACTAGCCCAAGTACCACGGCATGTGGAATTCTGCCACTTGATCTTTGGGAATAACTTTGCTCTCTCCACCCCACTGTTTCAAAATTCGAATATCATGGGAGATTAACACAATTAGTTCTCACAGGTTTATGTAACTGTTTCGCCCTGAACGAATTTGGTCTGCTTGACCAAAATGGAACGGACTGCCTCTAGGTATAGCAAATTTTTCTGCATTGAAATGTCAGAGCAAGAGGCTAGAGGGTGTGAGCCAGGTGTTTGGGACTGGAATTAGTATTAGACCACTAAATGGCATACATTTTTCTTCCAAATTGGAGATGTTATCATTGTACCAGGCAAGGAACCTCTCTGGACCTTTTACCTTACCTATGAAATACTCGTAGACTAGGATTTCTTCATTCACCTCAAGCTTCATAATGCAACCCTTATTACATGAAATATAATAATAGGGTAGGAGGTAAGAGGAAGGAGACCAGAAGAGAAAAAGGATCCTGAAGAAATGTTTTATCACCATCGTAAAGGAGGAGGTGTGGGTACAATTTTCCTTTGGTGGGTAGTGATTCAGCTGGGGTCATTAAAGCAGGTTGGCCATGGAATTCTCTGAGCTCAAAGGACATTTTCCCTGTCACCTGTTTGGTAATTTTGGACACTGGTGTGCTAGACATCTCTGCCAACACCCAAAAGTCCTTTAGATGAGACAGAAACAGCATGGGCACAGGACAGTGACCTCCTGACAAGTCCTACTGACTGATGCTTGATAAATGTTGGAAAATCTTATCCACCCTTCTGCTGCCTCTTTTTCTCTCTACTTTCTTTCATCCATAATCTGAACAGTGACCAGCAGCCCAGTTTCTAATGTTTCTACTATTTTCTCCACCTAACTTCCTATTTCTTTTTCCTCTTCTATAATTTTGTTCACATCTCTTAGTATACAGTTCCTTGGTTAAATCATAGATCATTGCACCAAAATGAAAAGTGCATTATTTCTTTTTCGTGGTAACTACTAAGCATGAAGTTCAGCTAAAGAGATCATTATGGAAATAGACATTTTAAACAGGATGCCACTTGCACCATGCTTCTCCCTAGAACACCTTACTTTCTTTTTATGTTTCTCTGCACATACAATCTTCTTCTTTACTCAGCTTTGTAAAATGTTGATGAGGGTATTGACCCTACTAAAAGTAGAGATAATTGGAAAACTTCATTTGAGCTTTTGACTGTCTAATTTTCATTTGTGAGCATCCTGTTTATTAAGAGAAGCATTCTTCAGGCCCTCTTGATGTGACACCACTAGTAAGTTTTTCTCTCTAAAACTAAAAATCTTCCCGTGAGTGAGATCACTTTAACAATGACATCATTGGAGCACTGTCACCTAGGTGGTAGAATAATTACTATAGCAACGGAGCCTTTATCTTTCAGTAGCTATAAAATTTTGACAGATAGGAGAGACTGATTGAAGATTTAAAGCAGGGCATAAATGTATCACATCTTGGTGGGCAAAGTCACAGTAATATCTTACAAATTGCTATCTTTTCATAAAGATTAAATTGAATGTGAGGCATATATATTGCTATTTATTTCCAAGGTTAATTTTGCTTATAATCAAAAGGATATTCACTTCTTTGAAAAACTGAGATTAGATTATTAAATGCACAACATGAATAGAATGTTTAAAAAATTATAAAATGTTAAGAGAGGAAGAAAAAGAAGATAGTATGGAATGATTGTCCTTATTAAATTGACCAATTAAACATCTGACATTCTTGCAGCTATAATCTGTATCTAATGAAAAATTATTTTAAAATACATTTGCCTTCATTGTTGACTTTACAATTAGAACTTTCAGTTGACTTAATTAAGTCTTGGGTGTGTTTGTGGCTGTCCATGCATGCATGTGGTGTATGTGTTCCTTTTCCCTTTATATTCTTCTAGGTGACACACTGTTATCATGTAGACAGTTTGAATTTGTCACCTAATTAAAGAGGCAGAGCAAAAGGCCATTTAATTATTTATTATTGCTCTACCAAAATGTGAAACAAAAGGTGGACAATCAACTTAGTTTCTCATCCTTCATTCATTCATCTCTGAGAAAATCATTACTGAGAAGGAGAAGTCAGCCCAGCATATTGTCTTTTCCTGGTCCTGCCTAAATGTCTAAACAAAACCACAGTCCTCGTGGCCAAAGAAATAGAGGGGATTAGGGCAGATATTTTAATAAAAAGAGAATGCTTATTTAATAATAATGTATGCTTTGGCCTTTCCAGGGACTGAGGAGTAAGTTTCTTGATAAAACCATTTAGGCCGTAAAAATAATCATCTCTATTTATAAATAATATGTATGTGTACATTTTCATAGATTAATTTACAAGACTGAATTATCACAATATCCAATCAAAGCCTTGGAGAAAATCTGCATTAGTATATATTAATTGGATAACATTTATAAATAGCACTCATTCTCTTTAGGATTTTATTTTTTGTCTCCTTCAGCTCACGTAACAACTGAAGGCTAATGACTTTATCAAGACGTTTTTATGATTTAAACCCAAACCAGGAACATGCTTTAATTTACAGACTTACTCTTAAACAGAAAATCATGGTAGTAAGATCTATTTCATTGGTCACAGCCTTTATTTTTGGTCCTCAGAACTGAGAGCAGATTCCATCCATAATCCCTTATAATGCAATTGTTTTGTGGGGTGATGTGATGTGATGTGGGGGTGGGGTGTGTGTGTATGTGTGTGTGTGTGTGTATTTGTCACAGATTTTTCTTTAATTTGCTGGCAATCTTTACAAATTGAATTGTAACTTCTCTATCTGCTCAGGCAAGGAAATTAAGGTTTATTTCATTCATAAACCTTTGGGGACAGAGCTCGCCCCAAAGTAGTCATGAACAGATTGGAAAATTAGTCAGACCTCAAAAGGTTACTTGTCAAACTGAAGTCTTTCACTCCATGTTAACCTTGATGCAGGGTTATGAAAAGGATGGAGCATGGACTTTAAAGTAATAAAAGACATATTTTAAAATTTGGACCACAATTTACTAGTGATAAGACACTGCTCTTTGAGACTATAGTTTCTCAGAAAAATTCAAAAATTAGAAGAATAATACCTACTTCTTAAGATAGTTTGAAAATTACTTCATTTACAATGGATATAAAATATCTAGTAGAGTGCAGGCATAGTAGATATTCAGCAAACATTTACTCCTTTCACCTTTATTTTTATAATTTTACAATCCCTATGGTTCTACTGACTAGTGTTAGAACTGGGGTGAGTTAAGGAGGAAATGATCACTTAAAACCCAGTCTGAAACACATCTCCAGGGGAGAAGCAGGGAAACAAGGGAGGGCTAATGAGCTGATACATCATGACAGCCCCTGGTGAGATGTGCAAATGAAATCCCCCCTAAGCTTATTTCTAGGTCAATAGTGAATATAAGAATTACTTCCTTCTTTGTTTCAAGTAACTGTTCCTAAAGAAATTATGGAAAATAACATTTTCCCAGTTGAAGATGCTATAGATAAAGTTTGGCACAGACATTGCAAGTACTGTTATTTGGGTCACATAAAACTATTGTGTCAGTAGATACTTTAAACACATTATGTTCAAAATCCACTCAAATAATTCCAGACAACTGCAAATGTGTCAGGAGAATGAACTGTGCATGAAAGCATAATTGATCAATCTCCTGAGGAAATGAGATCATGATCAGAAGGAATATATTTTATTCAGAAGTAGATATACTAATATACTAATTTTATTTAAAAGTGTGGGTGCCTACTTAACTCTACCTTAGACAAAATGATTTTGATGAAATTTAAGAAGAAATAAAATCTCTATCATGAGATTGCATGACCAACAGTTCACTTAGAAATGAGTTAAGTTAGTGCTTGGGGTGGTTAGTTTAGACTTTAGAGTAAAGGTGGGATAGTGATAACCCACTCACCACGTCTAATGTGGAGACACCAGTGTGATAGCACCAGATGCATCTGAAGGTGGAATGAAGAGTAAAAATTTGTTTAAGGATCAGTTTAAGGGGCAATCAGTGTTTCACATTTCTTTCCTAACAGTCACTGCAAGATAAAAATCCTTCTCCTCGTGTGGCAGAAGAGTTTGCTCTCTGCAAAGCCTAATTTGGAGAGGCTGAGATCATAAAACATTGGAGAAAAATGAGCCAAACAAAGCTGGCCTGCTGGATTTATAAGGATGATGTGAAAGTCTCCATATAAAACATCATTAAAGTGAGATTCTCTCTACCCTAAACTTGACAGAGAAGAAACAACAAGGGTGAAATCCACAACTACCAAGAGTCAAAACCAAGTTGAAACATAACAAAACCAGAAACAAAATATTAATAAGTCTCTGGATAATATGAAAAGACACAGAACTCTGGCCCGAATCTAACCTATAGGTAGTGTTTTCTTCCTCCCTTCCTTTACTTTTTTAAATGAATAATTTATTTAAGAGGTAAAAGAGAAAGTAACATGATCATAAAATTTAAGTTTCTATTTCAATTTTATCTGAGGCTTGAGATGCCTAGAGGAAGCCCTGTAATCTAATGGCCAGGTACTGGATCATCTAAGCAAAACTGGAAAGGAAGTAGATAGAAAACTAATAGTTTGCCCTCCTTAGCTCAACTTTAACCTTGAGGATATATAAGAGATTTGAAATGCCAAGAAAGAGTTGTATTTTCAGAGATTTCTCCCTAGTGCTTCCCCTGTGGGAGAAGGAAGTAGCCTGCTTAACAATTACATTAAGACGAGTGAAAGGAGCTCCAGGAAAACTCCCTAGAGAAGCTGAACTGTATTTGCTGGACTTTTCAGAAAACAGAAACTGGTGCCACAAGCATGTTTTTTGTTTGTTTTGTTTTGTTTTGTTTTGTTTTGTTTTTCTGAAAAGCAAAGTAGAGAATTGCATTGGAAAGCAGATGCATGTCCTGAGATGATGAGTCAGAGGAGGGTGCTATCAGGACCAGATGTGGATTGCACAGTGGGAAGAAGTCTGCGGTCCTTTTAAAAACCCTGCTCCAGGACTTCTTGATGGTGGGACCCAAAAAGAGGATGTGGATTGCCAGAAACACGGGGTTTGAGAAAGACAATGGAAGTAGCTATTAGAAAATGATGTGTTATGGCCTTATGGTAAATATAAATGCAGTTTCCGAGTGCGGGGAGTCACCGAAAAACCTGACACGTGCCAACAAAATCGCTTTATGATTATCCTCGACTGACTTCTGCTCTTTCAAACTAATTGTATCATTTATAATGAGTGATGAGACAACCTCCATCCCTCTTTCATCTATAAGCAGACTTGTAATCAGGCCCCTGCCCAGGCAGAAGACTGGAGGATTATTATCTTTAGAAAATGTAATTATTTCAGAGATATTGTTTAAATATTCTGACATTTTGGATCCCTCAATGAAATGTCAGGACGCCTAAATGGTCATTCTCCACTAAATTTCTCTGGTCAAAAATCCTTGTCATGGGAGTTCCCTGGTGGTGTAGTGGCTAAGGCTTCAGTGCTCTCAACGCTGTGGCCTGGGTTCAATTCCCAGTCAGGGAACTACCCCCCCACCTCACCCCCCAAAAAAATCCTTGTCAAGCACACAGTTTCCAATGATAGTTTTGTTGCTTTGGTTTTATTCTTAGATATGAAAGGCAGACAAAAATCATATGACATAGAAAGAAATCATTAGCATAAAAGACAGGGGGAAAAGCAGCAAAGTGAAAAAATGTAAGCAATGTGATGTAAAACTTTTAAGAAGAACTACAATTAATGTTATCAGAGATAAGAAGATACTTTATATGTGAAACAAACATATGATAGAGGACAAGTATAGAAAATAAAAGAGTATTTAGAAATAAAAATATGATAGAAACAATTTAATTGTTCAAATAGTGAATTCTAAAGGAGTTAGAACAAATAATATAAGAGGTAAACAATAGCAATTAAAAAAGAGAGATTAGAAATTTAGAGGGTTATTCCTGGAGATTCAACATCCAACTAAAAAATAACATTTTCTGAAAGACAAAAAGAAGCGAAAATAGATGAAATTACAAAGTGAAATAAAGTATTCCCTTGAATTGAAGAGCTTGAATTTTTAGATGGAAAGGATTCCCTAAGTGTCTAGCACTATGAATATAAATGAATAAATAGCACAAATATAATCTCTATTGAGAAACATCTTGTTATTTCAGAATTCTAATAAAGAAAAGACTCCAAAATAGTCTAGACATGGGAAATAAAAACAAGCTATATAGGAAAAAAATTAAGATTTACTATGGCTTCAGAATTATCAGTGGTCACACCTGAAATGAGAAGGTAATAGAGCAAAGTCTTCAAAAATTTGACTAACAATTATTTCCAACTCAGAATTCTTTGCTTCACTAATCAATATATCAACCAAGTGCAAGATACAATAGATATTTTCTTAACTTCTGAGGTATCAATATTTTATCTCACCTACATCGTAGAACTGATGTTCAAGAAACTAAAGTGAAAAGAATAAACTTAGAAAGAGGAAATATAGGACCCAGGAACCAGGGTGTCTAATGAAGAAGAAAAGGGAAAGGAATTCCTAGGGCAAAGGTAAAGGTAAAATTGAGGATACCAGTTATGCACCAGGCCTATGAATAGAAAGCAATCAGACAAAAGGAAAACAGAAAGACTAAGGACTTTAGAAGGTATGGTCCAAAATTTAAAAAAGAGAAATAGAAGAACTTAGTGATTACTTGATGTTTGACCATATTAAATATAGTTTGATATACTCTTTTTGGGGATCATGAGGGAGGTGCCATCGTATGGTACTAAGTTGTTTGCATAGGTTAACTATGAGCTTTGAAAACTGATGATTGAAGATGTATCAGTATAAGCTTAGTATTTATTTTATTTCAGAGAAATGAGTCTCAGATTCTTGAAAGAGACATTTCTGTGTTACAGAGGACTAGGGTCTCAAAGGGGCAGAGAAAGAATTTATAATTGCAACTTTCTAAAGTAACTGCTCTAAGAAAAGGGAAGTCAGGGGTCAATAGTCAAGAATAAATCTGTCTAAAGTGTAGTCAAACTGAGGCTGTACTGGTCACTGAGAACAGAAAGTTGGGGACCTCCTTAATTATATCCAAGGCTAATAAGCCATTGAAACCAAAACAGAAAAGAATAGTACTTACTAAAAGGAAAAATTATAAGCTAATATCACTCATCAATATTGATGCAAAACTCCTAAATAAAATATTAGCTACTATACTTAGGAATAAAATTTAAAACTATGTTGATTTGGTCTTGGGAACTAAGACCTAAATTTAGATTTAAATATCTATTAACGTAATTCGCCACACAAACATTGATTTAAAAATTTATGTGATCATGTCAATAGTTGCTAAAAATTATTAATAAAATTAAACTCCAATCATGAATAAAAAGAAAAAATAGAAAACTGAATTTTTTCTAGTAAAGGATATTCACAAATGCTACAGCAAAATCATAATAATGGAAATATTAGAAGTATCTGCATTCCTTTTAATAACAAGCATAAGACAAAGACATTTGCTATTATTACCACTTCTATTTCATAATATCCTAGGTGTCTTGACCAACATAGTAATAAAAAACCAAATAAATAAATAAAAGAGACAATTAAGAGGTATATGATCTGAATAAAAAAGAGAAATAAGAAACAAAGGTGTCATTACTCACAGATGATATTATGATTGCCTACATTGATAACCCAAGAGAATCAGAATCTACAGGCAAATGATTAGAATTAATAATAAGTCCACCAGGTATATTAGGGTATATACAAAATAAACTGCACTTCTCTACACCAGCAACAGTAAATGTAATTTAAAATATAAGTCTATCATTGGTAGCAGCACCAAATATAAAAGAATTGTAAGAATAAGATAAAATATGCTTATGATTTTTATGGGAAAATTGTAAAACTTCATTGAAAGGCTTTAAAGATAACCTACATAAAAAAGAAATATGTTCATTAATAGCTTCAATACCATAGACACAGCAATTTTCATTGAATAATCGATAGGTTCTATGAAATCCAAAGAAATCTTGATAGGAATTGTAATAAAATCAGACAAGCTGATTCTAAACTGAATATGGAAAAACAACAAGTGAAGAATAACAAGACATTCCTGAAAAAGAACAGATTTAAAGGAATTATGTTATAATAAATTTTAGTGTAAACCTATTTTAGTGAACATAGGAATATTGGTAAAGGAGTAGGTTAATAAACAAATAGAATAGAAAGCCCACAAAGACATTTACACACACAGGGCTGTCTAGAAAGTATCGAGCCATGTAATAGGAAAAATAGAGGCATTTGTAGCTGGATTTTTCCCAGACAGCCCTTGTATGTGAAACTGTATATAATGAATAAGTGGCATTACAGGTCAATTGGGAAAGGATTCTAGAAATTGTTCTAGAATAATATACTACACAGAGGTAAAATAAAATCTGATCCCCATGTCATATAATACCCAGAACCAGTTTAAAGTGATTGTATAACCTAAACGGAAATTTAGACTATAATGAAATATCATTATGACTGAGGATTGCAAAGAATTTCTTATTCAACAAATAAAAAGCAGTAAATATAATTATATTAATTATTTTTGCCCACCAAAGAACACTATTTGAAAGTAAAAAAGTAACTAATTAGAAAATACTTGTAAAACCTAATTACCAACTGACTAGAATTCAAAAGATATAAAGTTCTCCTTCAAATCAATGAGAAAAAGATTTTTAAAAAATTAAAGATTTGTTTTTACTTTTCAGCACCAAATAGAGGAAACATTAGTCACCAGTAATTATACAGAAGATGACAAAACTTACTCAAATTCATGAAAATGAAACTCAAAATTATATATTATTTCACAAATTTCAATGAAAAATTTTTGTCTCATTACAGAAATTATTAGTGAGAATGTAGAGCCATAGAAACTCTTACATGCTGCTAGCTGGAGTGTAAATTGGTAGAACCATTTTGAAAACCTCCACTAACCTGCATAAAGTTAAAGGTGTATGTACTTTACAATCCCATACACCTTCCCTGAGGACCTAAGGGATCTCTTGCACATGAGTGCAAGAAGACAGCACAAGGTTTTTTATTGCAGTACTGTTTGTAATTGCAAAAAAATTAAAACAACTTAAATAAATACCCACTACCAGAAATTATGAATAAATTTAGTGTGTCTGGAATACTATACAATAATAAAAATAATGAATAATATTTCATAAATATTTCCTCATGTAAAGAAGCATATTAAATACTATTTGATGCTCTGGAAGAATAAAGCTCACAACATATAAAATATGTTTAGGGATGCATATTTATATCCAAAAAGTATAAACACATGAAAGATAAGCATCAAGGACAGTAGTTACCCATAGGAATGAGGGACAGTAAGCAACATGCAAAGGGTACAGACTTCAATTGTAATAGAAATACTGTATTATTTTCTCATAACTTTTTTGTTAGAAATTTTTTATAAACTGATCTGTTTGTATACATTTATAATACTTGGTTCAAGTGCCAAAAACATACTATTGCACCAAAAATGGATAGATAGATAACTGACAGAGATGGGGAAAACTATAAAATGGAATATAAACAGAAGCAAATGGACCTAACTGAATTAATAACTTAACTCATTAAAATGTGAAAAAATAACCAAAGTAATTTTAACATTGTATTGCATCTATATACTCTCAGAATAAAAAAGAAGAAAAGAAACTATAGACTACCAGGCAAAATAACCAAATAACCAAATAACCATATATAAATATTGACTTTCATGGTAGGTGTTTCTTATATGCTATGAATGAAAATACTTTCTGTGTATTTTATTACTGAGTTAGCAAGTATATTAACAATAATGGGAGCCATATTTTTTTCACTACTAAAGGAATTACAAATATAAAAATGCGAGAGATTAAAGTAAGCTCTGTGGTGTTAAACTACAGTGGAAGGAATCAGTCTAAACTGTGGTTAGATAGAGAGATAGATAAATTAATCCTAAATTGTTTGACTTTTGATAGATATAAATGGCTGTGAGTGTGCCTGTGCACACACTGCATTAATAATTAGTATACCTGGAGCCCAGATCTTAGTTTCTGAATGCCAGTCCTCACTACAGGTGATTAGGAAATGGGTTGACTTTAAAGCAGAGAAAGCAAAAGGTGAGTCTGGAACACCTTACTGTGCCAAAAAATTAGGAAGTATTCAAAGAATGATGGAGTTATAATTAAAAAAACAAAGGAGAGGTGTGGAAACGTGAAATGGTACAGCCACTCGGGAAAACAGAGTGACTGTTTCTTACAAAGTTAAACATACCCTTAGCATATTAATAAATGACTCCTTGGTATTTATGAAAGAAAAATTAAAACTTATGTTCACACACAAAAGAACCTGAACATCATAGCAGCTTTATTTGTAATAGCCCCAAACCTGAAACAACATGAATGTCTTCCAATGGGTGAATCAATAAACAAAATATAGCATACCCGTGCAATGAAATACTACTCAACTATTAAAAGGAAAGAACTACTGATACATACAAACACTTGGATGGTCCTCATGGGCATTATGTGAAAGAGCGAAAATCAAATCTCAGAAGTTTACATATTGTATGATTCCATTTATGTAACATTCTCAAAATGACAACATTAATGTGATGGAGAAAATACCAGTGGTTTGCAGGAGTCAGGGTTGGAGGGAGGCCACAACTCACAAAGGGACAACCCAAGAGAGTTTCTTTGGGGTGATCAAACAGTTCTGTATTCTTATTATGGTAGTGATTACACAAATCTATACTTTGGAGAACTACACACACACACACACACACAAATGAATGATTGGATAAAAGGTAAAATCTGAAAATGTGACAGAGTTTATCTAATATGGTATTGTAAATATTCTCATGTAGATAATTGCACCATTGATATGTAACTTATCATTGAGGGAAGCTGCGTGAAGCTATACAGCAGCAACTCTATTATTTTTTCACTTCCTATGTGAATTTAAAATCCTTTCAAAACAAATAAAGAAAAGAGGAAGTAGACACCAGTTTGAAACAGCTCCTACTAGCTAAATGTGGGGAATTTGGGCATTAAAATAAGTAATGATAGTAACAGAAAGTGTTAGATTCTGACCTCTAAGAAACAGACAGGAAGACAGAATTAGAAGTGCAATAGTTCACTGGAGAAAGTTCCTGAGAAGGATAAAGAGACAGTCAGGGAGAGCCACAAATGCAGTGAAGGACTGACTCACGTGAAGGGAGAGGAGGAAAGGAGGGGGATTGGATAAGAAGTCTTCAGAGGGCAGTGCAGCTCTGAGAAAGTCTTGTGCAGGGTAATGGGAACCCTAGAGAAGATTGCCTGTGCTAGGAATCCCATGCTGGGCATATATGGCCGCACTATTATACCTCTGCTAGGCTCAGGCAATGACTTTGAGCAGATCTTCAAGAGCATGGCCTTGGTATGAACATGGCAGTGGGTCTGAAGGTGTGCTCACCTGAAGGCTGTCAGACACATACATTCTCAGATTCTCATGAAAGGAGATTTGCATGTGTACGATCATGCAAAATATAACCCACTCAATTAAAATGAGTCCATGAATCCATATTGATAAAATTGTATAAATAAACAAATGGACAGGAAAAAATATATTTTTTACAATAAAATGCCAATTGATAAATGTAGAAGGAATTCACCTCTTGACCACCATCATACTAAAATTTGATAATTCAGGCAAGAATCATCAATGGATGCTAAAACTACTAAGTTAAAAAAACTGATGAGGAAAGAATTTATTTACATAGATTCAAAGTATCTTCTCACGAAATACTTATTAATCACAAAAGAAAGAAATAGAAAATTTTCAATTGAGACACGTGGCAGACACTACCTCAACCAAGTGATCTAGGTTCACACCTCTGGTAATGGAATAAACTGACATTCTGTACTTTTTGAAATAATGCACTGAGAAGGACATTAACATCAGTCTATGTTATTTCTATTCCCCAAATTTATAACCTCAAATTAACTATATGAGAAAACAACAGATAATGCAAACACACTATAGAACAATTGGCCTATGGTCTCCAAAAATGTAAAGGTCATTTAAAAAAGACAGGAAATGTGACACATTTTAAGAGTGAAAGAGATAGAACAAATAAATGCAATAAGTGATCCTGAACTGGATCTAAGACTAAAACGTGGGGATGAAAGATTGGGAGAGACTGACTATAGAAATCATAATGGAAAAAAGTAGTGTCATTTAAGGCTTGTAGATTAGATAATAGCATTGTGTTAATGTTAATTCTCTAATTTTGATAGTTGTTCTGTAATTAAACAAGAAACTGCCCTTGTGCTTAATAATCACACACAGTAGTATTTAGGGGTTGCAAGTGAATTTCAAATAGTTCAGAAAAATATACGTATTATAGAAGATCATTATAGGTTACTTCTTATTAGTGTTATTGTTGCTGTTTATCAGTCATAGTTAGACGAAAAATTTAGTTCCAAAGAATAATATTAACAATGATAAGAAGTAAAATACAATAAAAGGGAAAAAGATACAGCAGTAACTTTAAGAGAGCTCAGACTGAATTTTCACTAGGGACAACCTTGAGTACTTAGAACTAAAAGTTCAGCAACAATCTAGGCATCCTAGGCAGCCTAAGCATTCTTGCCATACCCAAAAGAAAAAAAAAATTCATATGAGGCTGAGTTCCATGTCAGAAACCTGGTACAGTGTGCTTGGGCTTAAAAACAACAACAAAACAAAACAAAAAAATGCACCCACTTTGTTATAATGCTAAGCAAAATAAGGCAGTCAGAAAAAGTGGAGAACCATATACCTTCACTTATATGTGAGATATAAAACTGAAAGCAATAAACAAACATGGCAAACAAGCAAAAACTCATAGCACCAGACAACAGGTTAGTGGCTACCAGAGGGTAAGGGGGAGGGAGGGTGGTAGAAGAGGGTCAAAGGGGGTCAAATACATGGTGATGAAAGGAGAATTGACTTTGGGTGGGGGATATGAGTACACAATGCAATATACAGATGATGTATTATAGAATTGTGCACTTGAAACCTATGTAATTTTATGAACCAATGTCACCCCCATAAATTTAATAAAAACAAAAGCAAAACATTTTGTTGGCTATTTATCCCTGACAGAAGAGAAGCACCCTTCAAAGGCAAGCTGAGGACATAAGTCTTAAACCAGGCTGAGAATAATCCATGTGTCCTGGCTAACTTTATACAAAACCGTTACCTCTACCACGTACTGCCAGTAATAAACCAGCCAAGAACAGAAAAGTGTGTGGCGGTAGGGAGGGGAGGGGGTGTGAAGTATGGGGAACATGACCTTTACCAAATACCATTTGTAAATCAATGTCAAAGGTAACGTTAGCTTTCCAGCATTTGGTGACCTCTATCCACAATGTCAGATGGATAATTGTCTAATTAAACCCTCCTTCTTTATGGAATGTTTTATTTTTTTTTATTTTTTATTTTTAATTCATTTTTATTGTTAGACTTATTGGGGTGACATCTGTTAGCAAGGATTACATAGGTTTCAGGCATATAATTCTACAGTGCATTGTCAACTTGATGTATAATAAGTTCACCACCTAATGTGACTTCTCTTTCCATCACCTTATATTTAGCTTCCCCCCCTCCTCTCCCCCCCCCCCCCCTTTCTCCCCTCCC
>PVJL010014883.1:0-26334 GCA_004026885.1 Lyroderma lyra
GAATGCTCATGCTGCTTCAAAAACAACAGCATGATGAGTGTTCACAGCAGTTTTTGGACCTCTGCAAAGACGACAAAGGTGAAGTTTGAAACTGGATTTTCAGTGGAGATGAAACTTGGGCTCATCATTATGAGCCAGAGTCAAAGCAGGAGTCCATGAAGTGGCATGAAAAGGGCACCCCACCTCCTAAGAAGTTCAAAGTGTCACAATCAGCTGGAAAAATCGTGACTGCTGTTTTGGCGGGATGTGGAGGGTATCCTGCTGATCGATGACAAGAAGAAGGGTGTCACAGTAACTGGAAAGGACTATTCCAGTCTGCTGGAACAGATAAAAGAATCTGTGAAGGAGAGAGGAAAGTGGGCCAAAGGGGGGCTGCTTGAGCACGACAATGCACCCGTGCACAGGAGCAATGCTGCGTTGGCTGCTCTTCACGACTGTGGCTCCCAAATGTTAAACCACCTTTCCTGTAGTCCAGACCTGCCCCCCCTGATTGTTATTTGTTCTCCAATATGAAAAAACAGCTTTGAGGGAAGAAATTTACAGATGACGAAGAGGTTAAAAGCTGCAGTTTGAGGGCAAAAACAAAACATTGTTTTTAGGGTATAAATGAACACTGGAAGATCTGAAAAGTGTATTAAAGCTAAGGGTGACTATACTGAAAAGGAAAAATAATAAATAGGGTTTTCTTACCCTTCCTCTCTTTCATTCCACGCATTGCCTGACCGACCTGCATATATGGTGATGGAAGGAGTCTCGCCTTTGGATGGTGAGCACAGAGTGTACGAATGTTGTGATATACAGTCGTACACCTGAAACTTATATGATGTTATTAATCAGTGTCACCCTGATAAATTTAATTAAAATAAAAATTTAAATAATAAGAATTCCCAATAAATACTTGCCTACCTGAATGACAGTGATGATTCTGTGGGAATCGAAGGAAGCCTAGTTACTGTCAATGCTCCCTCTGATCATTAAGTGTGAGAACCGATTAAAGATTTTTAAAATGACTATCACTCGCTCTATGCTAGAATTCATTTTTAATTCCTAATTTTAATTGTAAATGTTGTTACAATCTGAGGAAAAAGGTTTAGGCACAGATGCCAGCTAAAGAAAAAAAAAAGGAGGAGGGGCACCCTCTTTCTGTCGTACTGTCTTTCTATGCCGTCCACGTGGCACTGCATTTGAAAACATTGTCTCCTCGGGTGTTTTTTTTCTATCTAAGTTGACTGTCATGCATTCACATGTCCATTATTCAGCCTCAGTTTTTTCAGTCTATTTTATCTTATGTGAAATTCTATTTCAAAATGTAGCTCTTCTCAAAAGAGTGCCCACACGTTCTCCTACAGCCATGCTGAACAGAAGGCACTCTGAGCACACCTGCCTGAGGCCAGTTCCAGGCACACACCTGGGCAGGTGATGCTCTGTCCCCTGAGGTGCACCTTTTGATAAACACAAGCTCTCCTGGACTGCCATCACCACCAAGGATTCCGGTTTCACTTGCCTTGTGTCTGACGCCAGTGCTGAGGGTAGTGAACTTTTAAAACAACCTTCCCTTTCTTCTCTAATCTGGTAGGAAAACAAAGCCCAGTCAGGGACCAGTCAAGTGGAAGAGAGTGCAGCTAAATCAAATAAACATTGAACCTGACTTTCCCTGACGTGGGTGCCCAGAATCTTCTGGGAGGTGCCAGGATCTATAGGTCAGGCTACTTTGGTGAGCCTGGCGGAGGGGACTATTGCAGAGATCTGATACAACATTTAAGTGGGCACAAAGAAAAATAAGGGGACAGAGTTGTCTTATATTACTGCCGTCCTCCTACCACCTACCCCTGAACCTCAGACACCCTAAGAGTCAGGCTGTTAACATCATTCTCCCTATAGGGCTCTCCCAAGTGAAATCAGGTAACATCTCCGTTGGGCATTTTCATTTTACTGAGGGGGAAAATAGGCTCAGAGGAGGAAGGAGGCTTTTGCCACAGAGAGGGTAACAGAACCCAGGGTGCTCTTTACACCTGCCATGCCTTTCCAAAATGTGGTCTTGCCCCCCGCCCCAAACTAGCTCCTGTTCTAGTTTACCTGCTGCTATCAGGAGCCATTTTCCTCCCAGTTAACCAGACTGGGAATCTGAGAGTCATTAATATTACTCTTTATCGCACACTTCCAGGTAATGAATCCTGTTGAATCTTACCTTAAAATATCTCACTCTCTATTCCAGTTGCCATCACCCCAGGCAGCCCTGCTCCAGTTGAGGCTTCCTGTGACCTCCCTGACTGACCTCTCTCCAGTCCATCTAGCAGATAGCTAACATATCGATCATAGCTAACAGTGGTCATACACACAAGTACCATGAGTGTCCCAAGTGCTCTACATTTATTGTCTGATTTACTCCTCATAAAACCCTAAAGGCTGGATGCTTTTATTATCTCCATTTTATAGATGAGAAAACGGAGGCACAGAGTAGTCAACTAATATATCTAAGCTAGCAAGGAGAGAAACTGGGATTTTGAAACACCAGGTAGTTTGGTGTTTCAAAACTCCTAACTATAATACTGTGCTGCTTTTTTCTGAAGTACCAATATTACTATGTCATACCTCTGCTCAAAAACCTTCCGTGGCTCCCCTCTGCTTGTGAGATTTCAAAGACCTAGTTTGACATTGGTTCTCGCTAGACTTTGAGTAAGTTAATTGACCTCTCTGTGTCTCAATTTCCTGATCTGTTAGTTGAGGATGATCATAATAGTTAACTACCCCACAGGACTGCCATGAGAATTAAATAAGGTCACCCAGGAAAAGCACTCAGCTTAGTGCCCAGCACAAAGTGACTCTTGATCAATGGTAGCTACCTTTGGAGCCCATTTCTCACAATTTCCTTACAGGCTCTTCTGACGAGGATGTTGCTGCAAATAAATTATTGTGCTTATTGTTGAACTGCTGGTGCGGTTTTTTCCTTTCCAGAAAATTCCCTCACTCCCATGCCCATATGCTACAATAGCCAAATCCTCCCATCCTCCAGTCTCCCTTCTTCAGTGGCCCCTCCCCTACACGAGTCTGACTTCCCGGAACACTTATTCCCACCATATTTTTTTTCATGCCACCATTTGTCTAATCATTTGTTAATAGCTTATCAGGTGCCTACTCTAATAATAACAGTCGTATTGCACGTTACACTTTTCAGAGAGCTTCGTGTCACAACTATGCCTCTGTGAATCTTTACAAAAGCCTTGGACATTCCCATTTTAGAGTTGTTTTAGTTTCCCCAGCTGCTCAGTCCCAGGGACCATGGGGGAGCAGGGCAATGATATAAATGGGATCCCCATCTTCAGGAAACTTACAGCTTTGTACGCAAAGCAAGGTCTCTCCACCCACGGTGACAATCCAGGGCAGACAGAGGCGAAGTCTGGTGGAGAGGACGAGAGATGGTGCTGTCACTTTTCAGGCACACTGGGCAGCTCTGCACTTCACCAGACAGTGCCTGCGGCAGTGCGGTCACACCCTTGCTGAAGCGACTTACAGAAACAAAAGCTGCTTGCTCTCTAGAAAGTCCTTGATGTCAAGACCAAGCAGCTCTGAGAAACCTGTGAACTGCTCTCTTTCCAGGTGGCCAGCTCTGCCCTGAGTTGACCTCTTCAAACACAGAGCTGCAAGCCATATGGCACCATGTCCTAATCTCAATTTAGTTTCCTGAGGGAGAGAGCTGACTGAACTTTGATAATAATAATCTAGAGCTTTTTACTTGAGGAAGCTGCTTTTGCTTTAATATACCCATGGAATTCCCTTCTTCAAGCCAGTGAGGCAGGCTGTGGCAGCAGAAGCAGTGGGCCCACAAAGGTAAAGTGGCACCCCATCTGTGGAAAGGATTTGGGAGGGTTCCCTGCTATAAGGAGGAGTTGGAAGTGCCTTAATCATCTCGGCAGCACTGAAGAAAACCACCTGTCAAGATGGGTACCTCCTGCAAAGACGCTAATGTCAGCCCTGAAGGGAAGTCTCAATTTCCTCCCTCCCCATCCTAATCCCTTCATTGTATTGTCAAAACTGTAATTCCATGCACAATAGAAATTAGTCTTCCAGGTATTGTGGCACTACAGAGCAATTTTACATGGACATTTACATGGACAAAATTTAGTGGAAATTTCACTTCTAGGAATCCATCCTAAAGACACATGGTCAAAAATTCAAAAATAAAGTAATATGCACAAGGCTATTCATTGCAATGCTATTGGTAGTAGCAGAAGACTGGAAATCACCAATGGCTATAGTAGAGGACTGGGTAGATAAGCCAGGGTACATACACATGATGGAATACTATGTAGCTGGGAAAAGAAGAGTATTTCTATGTTGTGTGATCACCAGGAAATATCGTTATGTGTGACATGAATGTATGACATGTCACACATTATAAATCACTAAACATGTTTTAAACCATTAATTCATGATAATATTTTTTTTTTTTAAATTAAATCTCATTGGTCACCTTTGGTGGTTTCTAGGGATCCATTCACTGCAGTATTTTGAAAGTTGGTAAATAAAGAGAAAGAAGTAATTATTTTACTCTCCCAAAGATAAAATGTATTTTTGCTTATTTAGTTATAGGAAAAAATAGAATGATAGATTATGAATTTTTTTAAAGGTTGTATATCAGAAGAAAAAGGAAACAGTGAGAGGATCAGAACAGAAGCTTGACTTTTCTAAATATATCTTGGTAGATTTCTTTTGGAAGATTGTAAATACATTAGAAAGTCTTAGAACAAATTTATATTCGACAAAACAAAACAAATAAACTTTATCAAGTTGGTAGCATAATTACACAGTGAGAACTATTTCAATGACCTTAAAACTCAGGAATTTGATTGTATAGTCCTGGTGGGATATACCTTCAAAACTAAGCCAAACCAAACGGAAAAACTTAAATCGTTTTTGGTGATGAAATATGAAATGTGGCAGAGTTGGTATTGTTATTCTAAGATTGTTTTGTAATATATGATGGGATAGAACAATGAGTAATTACATTGGTTGTTTTGAAAACTAGGATTCTTGACGTGAGGAAAAGGAGGTATTGATGTATCCACAAGATCAATAAAGCTAAGTAGAAAGTCATTAGTCCTGAATTTATAATAGAAATATCAGTATGAACAAATGAAGTATTTTCTTATAAAAAATTATTTCTAGAAATGATCACCAATTCAGAAGCAAGCACTCCTTGCACCCAGAATATGGTCTCTAAATGGCAATCACTGAAAGGAACCAGGGCTCCTTGGAAAAATGAGTGATTCCAGATCTGGGGTCCTGACTCAGTTTCTTTAACAAATAAATTACAAGGAGGAAATGTTCAAAATGAGCCTGGGACATCACATTACAGACTAGATAGTAAAAAACTTATTAAAGGCAACAGAGTGGCATCAAAAAGGAGGTGGCCAGCTCTGCCCTAGGTTATCTTTAAACTGCTGGAGGGACACATCAATAGTCAACTTGAAAAGCCTCCTACTAACCAAAGTTGGGACAATATAATTCAATGGATTTTAAGTCACTAAACATGTTGGTCATGTTTAGTGACTCATTGGTCACCTTTGGTGGTTTCTGGGGATCCATTCACTGCAGTATTTTGAAAGTTGGTAAATAAAAAGAAAGAAGTAATTATTTTACTCTCCCAATGATAAAATGTATTTTTGGTTAACCACGTAGGAGATCAGGGAAAGCTTCTCTTTCTGATGTTTTCCAAATATTAAATGAAAAAGAAATAGAAGGATTAAAATACCATGACTTTACAATCCATAGTGAATTAATGGATTTGGATTTTGATCTTTAATGACTATCAAAAGACAAAAATAGTCAGATATTACCAGATACTAGGTGCTCTCTGATGAAATACCAGGCATGAAATAGTCCTATAAAATAGCAAACCAATATCTGATCAACTACTCTAGGTCCAACTATTCATTTGGAGGAAATGCTGTAAAGGATGGGGAATGTATTAAATGATACCACGCAGTGCAATCACCAAAATTCAAATTGTGAAAAGTGCCATGTGATAAATGACTCAGTTTCTTTAACAAATAAATTACAGGGAGGAAAAGTCTATGGAATAGAAGGGATTTTAAGTAGCATCCAGTAGTCTCTTCTTGTTCCCAGTGGGACATGTTCCAAGACCTCTAGTGGAAACCTGAAACCATGGACAGTGCCGGACCCTAAATTATGCTTTCTCCTATGCATACATACCTTTCACTTAAAGGGTGCACTTTATGGCTTCTCTTTGGCATATCCAAATTGTCTGTGTCACTACTCTTGTGTTTTGGGGATATATTAAGCAAAATAAGGGTTACTTGAACACAAGCACTGTGATACAGTGACATTTGATCTGATAACCAAGGTAGCTACTAAGTGACTAACAGATGGGTAGCCTATACGGCGTGGAGATGCTGGACAAACGGATGATTCATGTCCTGGGTGGGAGGAAGCCAGACAGCAAGAGAGTTCCTCATGCTACTCAGAACAACACGCAATTCAAAACTTATGAATTGTTTATTTCTGGAATTTTCCATTTAACAGTGTCATTTTCAGACTGCGGTTGACCATGGGTAACTGAAATAGTAGAAATCGAAACCGAGGATCAGGGGGGACTACTGTACTGAACTCTTTATGGATGCCAGAGATAATGATGATATGATCTGCTTCAGAAAAATGCAGAGAGGTAAAACAAGATTAGCCATGAGTTATCAGTTGTTGCAGCGGGGTGTTAAGGTGATGGGGGTTCATTACACCGTTCTCTCTCTCTTTTTATGTTAGAATTTTCCCATAATAAAACAAGCAAACAAATAAGAAAAAAAGAAAAAAATGAAGCCACAGAAAGCCAAACAAAAATAAAAATAAAGACGTTTTCTGGCAGCAAGGACTCCTGTACAGCACCAAACCTGGGTTCTGCTCCCCAGTCAGCACTTGATGCACCCCCTGAGCTTGAAGTTGAGCTTCAGTGGAGAGGGTGCCATTTCTCCCGGGGCTGGGGAGTGTCCCGCTGCACCTTGAGGTCTGACTGCTGACAGGGCAGTAATAAGGAAGAGAAACCATTCCGCACCATGCAGACAGGCTGCCTAGCAGCTGCTCTTACTGGAAAGTTTTGTCTTTTGTTCTTGCCTTTACATTCATTCACTAACCACGTAGTAAATGTCTCCCACGTGCATGTGTGTGTTTGAGTACAACACATGACACCATAAGGCCCAACGTAGCCATGTGGCACAGATAAAAGAAAGTGGATTTTGAAGACACATCGCGTCAACTTCAGTCCTCGCTTAGCCGCTTTCTAGCTGTGTGGTATAACAAGTTTCAGCTCTGTACCCAATTTCCTCAGTAAAGTGGGGATAACATTCCCCCCGCCCCCATTTTGTTGTCAGAATTAGAGACAACAGTTGGAAAACAGTTGGCAGAGTTCCTGGCACATGTTAGCCACTTCTGTCTATTCCTGGAGAGAAGGTTGTATGCACTTTGGCCTTTATTTTCTCTTTCTGGAATAGCTGGTACAGAGTCCAAGCAGTAAGACCTAGTGGAGGCGGGGAGAGGGACCCAGGAATTCTCTCTTCCTGAGACTAAAAGGGGAAGAGAGAAAACTTCGCCTGAACATCCCTCTTGCTCTTCAGGGCTCCTTTCAATTTCCACCTCCAGGCAAAATTAGTACCACCTCCTTCCTCCACAGCTTTCCACGAGTCTATTTTAACACATCATTAATTCTTTTTATTAGTGCAATCTTCTTTTATATGTGCATCTGTTCCTCTCCCACCGCCCTCTCCCCTAAGCTATAAACATCCCTCCACAGTAAGACTCAATCTTTCTTCCCCTTCCAGGTACCAGGACAGTGTCTGGCACAGAGTAGGAACCTGAACAGTGCTAACTGCTTGAAAACTGGTCCACCAAAGGCCAACTAATGAGGAGGGCCAGAGATTCCCCTCCTTGCTCAGCTCCGTATTGTATTATATACACAAATTGAGATTGGATTCCTTACATTTATATAGCATTTTATGGCATACACTTAGAGCTTTTTTATTAAGAATGTTATCATTAAAACCTTTCAAAATCCAACAGAATTCCTCATTGAAATTTATTTCATGCCTCCTCTTCTTTTCCCTTAATAATGTAGAGGTGATAGAATTTTGTCCCAATTTTCTATGACCTGCAGAGAGCACTTGCTTGCTGGACACACAGGGACAGGGATTCTTAATCTGGAGACTACAGGTTTCAGGTGTCTGTGAGCCCCTTAAGATTGCATGCAAAATTGTGCACATATGTGTGTGTACATGTGTGCATTTTTTGTTTTTTGTTTTTTGGTTTTTTTTTTTTTTTTTTTTTTTTTTTTTTTTTTTTTTTTTTTTTTTTTGGTTGGTTCCTTGAGCAGGGATCGAACCCAGGCCATGACAGTGAGAGCGCCAAAGCCCAGCCACTACACCACCAGGGAACCCCCATGCATGCATTTTTGGATGGATGATGGTTCATAGTTTTTAAGTAAATTATTATATGAGTCTCTGACCTAACAAAGGAGTGCAAAATAATGACAAATGCTAAATGCTCACTGGGGACACTCTACTCTTTAGAAGATGGCACAGGTAGCACTCACTCCTTATTTTCAGTGAATAAGGGGAAAAGGTGTGATACTGTGATATAATAAGAAATAATTGTACATATATTTGGTCTTCATCCCTGATTCTTGACAAAAGTGCTTCTAAAACCCTTGTCATTTCCTGAGTAACTGGAGTGAGTATCTTTTATTCATAATAAGCCCCTTTCAACCATACCTGAGTTTATGCTAATGAGGTGACCAGCAGACTCATAGGTAACTTTTGCATGGGGGCTGGTTGCCACAGAGGGTTGGAACTTCCAGAACACTGCTCCTAACCCCCTAGGTAGGGGAGAGAAGCTGAAGATAGAGTTAATCAACAATGGCCAATGATTTAATTGCGTAATGAGGCCTCCATAAAAACCTGGGCCTTGGAAAACTTCCAGGTTGGCAAATACATTCACGCTGTGGGAGGTTGGCACACCCCAGCTGCACAGGGATAGCAGCACCTGTGCCCAGGACCCTTCTGAACCTCACCCTATGTACCCATTTGGCTGGCTGTTCAGTGACATTCTTTGTAATAAACTAGTGATAGTAACTAAAGTGTGTTCTGAATTCTGTGATCCATTCTAGCAAATTATCAAGCCTGAAAAGGAAGGGGGACTGCGGGAACCCTGACTTTGTAGCCAAGTTAGACAGAAATGTGGGTACCTTGGGGATCCAACATGTGTAACAGGACACATTTATTCTTCCCTCTGATCTCTTGTTTCTTCTTTATTTTAGCCAATTTTATTCAGAACTTTGACATAAGCCCTAACCTCTTAAACTGTTTCCCTGACTTGGTTATCTCTTGAGCTCCAAATTAATCATCAAACAAGATCACTTTAATCAAGTTGTTCCACGCTGAAAAAGGCAGAGTGACCTTTCTTTGCCCATTGAAGTTTAAATTCAAATTCCTTAGCCTCGCACGTAGGACCCTTCACAGTTTGGCCCTGTGCACCCTTTCTAAGGTTCTTTCATATTCCCTGCATATACTCACCCTTTGGCCAGGCTGGCTTACTCAGTCTCTTTCAAATATATCTGATAGATCCTATTTGTGTATCCTTGGAATGTCCTATCCAAAAGGCTGTCTCCCTACCTTTTTCTCAAGTTCTACCCATCCTTCAAGGCCCCATTTCTTTACCTCTTCTGATTTACACCTCCCCAACCAAAAGTCTTTCCCTCCTACAAATACCAACATTTTGCCTGTATTCCTTGTTATATGTGGCCCTTTACCATTGATCAGCTCCCTTGTATTTGCTCATATTTTATTTTCTCGGTTAGCCTGTGAGCTTCTTGAAGACTGAAATCATGCTTGCATCTCAGGGCCTGCTTAGAGTAAATATTTGATCATTTTTTTTTCATTGGTTGATTTTGTAATTGCCATGAGGTCTGAACCCCTTAATGGGGCCTGCAGGCCCTACATGAGTTGGCCTCTGCTACCCTCTGTGGCCTCATTTATGGCTCCTCTCCCTTAACACTTCATACCTAGCCATCCCCAGTTCCAGTCAATTCCTTAAGCACTTCAGCCTTGACATCTCCTGCTGCTTCTGCTGCCTGAACACTCATTTCCTCTTGTTTGTCTGATTGACTCTTACTCAACCTTTGGTCTGAATCTGAGTTTCACTTCCTAACGAGAAGCCTTCCACTGGACTCCATTAGAACCACAGGTTAGTAAGGTGGGGGCAGCCAAATGCTGTGTGTGTGTGTGTGTGTGTGTGTGTGTGTGTGTGTGTGTGTGTTTAGCAAGAGAAAATGAGAAACATCCACAACCACCTATTCATGAGCTCTCTTTAGCTTCTTCCTTTCCTGTTCTCTAGTCACCTCTGGATGCCAGCCATCTGAAATTATTCACAGACCCCTGAATGGACTTTTCTTTCTTTGGCTTTCGTGCTTTGGTGCCTTTGTACACACTTTTCATTCTGCCTGGGATTCCATTTAATCCATGACCTATTTTTACCTGGGTAACTCCTACTCATCCTTCAATATCCAGTCAAGGAGTTTATAAAATGGGAACAGTAGTAATAGTTTGTACCTTCAAGGTCGTTGTGAGAACTACATGAATACACACACACACATTTCTTGGACTACTTTCTAATATGTAGTAAGTGCTCAATCATTTTCAGCTATTATTATATCATCAGCTCTAACATCATCTTCTCTCTCATCGTTATGTATGATACTTATATATAAGTATCATGCTATATAGTACTGCTTTTCATATCTGTCTCACCACTGTCACATGAGCTTCTTGTTGACTGAAAGGACATCAAATAACTAGGCCATTCTATAAGCCCTAGCAAAGCATAAGCAATCAAAGCTTGGAGCCACAGAAATTCCACAGGAGTTATGAAAAGGAAAACATCAACTGGATGAAAAGACTTTGGAAAAGGAACAAGTAAATAAACCTAAAAAGAATGCTTTACATTTCCAGCCAGGGAACTACCCACATACCAATAAATAAATAAATAAATAAATAAATAAATAAATAATGCTTTACAAATAATCATCAGACTCTTATTCAGCATTAGTGAGAGTACAAGTTGGTACCACCTTATTTTGTAGGGCAATTTGGAACTTACTACTGAAATTTTTTTTTTCAGAGTTCAGCTTTTTATTGAGCATGGTACAAAAGAAGTTTAGTCAAAAAGACCAAAGCCCATGTCATCATCAGACTCCTCAGATTCTTCTTTCTTTGCTTCCACTTTCTTCTCCTCAGCTGGAGCAGCAATGGTGGAGGGGGCAGGACCTCCTGCTGGTGCAGCACCAGCTGCTGGGGCAGGTCCACCAGCCCCTACATTACAGATAAGGCTCCTGATGTTGACATTGGCCAGAGCCTTTGCAAACAAGCCTGGTCAGAAAGGTTCGACATTGACACCAGCTGCTTTAATGAGGGCATTGATCTTATCCTCCGTGACTGTCACCTCATCGTGGTGCAGGATGAGGGCAGAGTAGATGCAGGCTGGCTCCGAGATGGAGGCCATGGTGCAGGAGAGTGCTGGGCGAGCGCTACCGGGTGCGGTGCTAGTCGCCGGATGAAGTGAGGACCTCACCCCAACGCGGCCTTAGCTTCCTAGGAAGGACTGAGCACTTTATCGGCAGCTAAGGACAGGGCTACTGAAATTTTAAGGGTGTAACCAAGCAACATCACTTTTAGGAATTCCTTCAATAAAAACACTCAAAATGCAAAAATATATGATAAAGCTGACCATTACAACATTATTTATAACAAAAAAAAAAAATTGGAGGTAGCTCAAATGCTTGAGAGGGGACAAATTAAATTAATGTGAGATTATGGTGCATCCATATAATGAAATACTATGCAACTATTAAAAAGGACATAAGGATAAACCCCCAAGGCCAGGCAATTAATTTTGGGAATTCATCCTAGAAAAAGTGCTACATATCTCGATGCTGAATATCACTATGGTCACCTTCGAAGTACTCCCCTTGGGAAGCCAGGCACCAATGCCAGTGCCTAGTCCACCCTTCAGAGCAATTTTGGAACTCATTTTCTGGAATGGCCTTCAGAACTGTCATTGTTTCCAAAATCTGACAATTAAGTTCATGAACTTGCCACTATGTGCTTACATTGGTAGCACTGTACAAACAACTTGGTGACTTGCCAAGGTTATGACACCTTGCCGACAGCTCTGATGGTCATTCTAGGGAAAGAGTTCCAAAATGCATTTGAAGAGTGGACTGGGCGCTGGCATCGGCGCATAGCTTCCCAAGGGGAGTACTTCGAAGGTGACCATAGTGATATTCAGCAGTGAGATATGTAGCACTTTTTCTAGGATGGGTTAGCGAACTTAATTGTCAAACCTCATGTGTGTGTGTGTGTGTGTGTGTGTGTGTGTGTGTGTGTACACACGCACACATATTCTGAAGCTAGAAGTATATAACACATAGTTAAGTGAAAAAAAGCAAATTACAAATTCGTCTAGAATGTATTAGCATCATTTTTAGTGGACTTTAAATTATAATTCAAATACAGTAAAATTCACCAATATTAAGTACTTAGATGAGTTTTAACAAATATATACTACTATATAACCATCACAGCAATCATGATATTGATAGAACATTTCCGTCACCCCAGAAAGTTACCTTGAAATCTTTTGTAGTCAATCTATACCTTCACTCTCTGGCCACTGACAACAGTGATCTGCTTTTTATCACTATGGTTTTTTTACTTTTTTAGAATTTCATATAGATAGAATCATATAGTACATAGTCTTAAGTCTGGCTCCTTCCACTTAGCAATGCTTTCAAGATTTATGCTGTTGTCTATCAATAGTTCACTCTTCTTTTATTGCTGAATAGTATAACATTGTAAGGATGTACTGGAGCTTACTTATTTAACAGTTGATGAACATTTGGGTTGTTCCCGGTTTTTGACCATGATTAATAAATCTACTATGAAAATTCATGGACAGTTTTATTTACACTATTTATTTTGAGATCATTGTATATTCACATAGAGTTGTAAGAAATAATATGAAGAGTTTTTTTCTCCAATTGTCCCCAGTGGTAACATTTGGTAAAAGCACAGTAAACAATCACAGTCAGGGTGTCGTAGCGTTACAGTCAAAACACAGCACAGGCCCACCATCCCAGAGACTTCGTGTGTTGCTCTTTTACACCCATGCTCAGCTTCCCTCACCAGCCTGTGGCGACACTAATCTTTCTCCATTTCCATAATCTTGTCATTTCAAGAATGTAAAGTAATGGAATTATTCAATAGAAACCTTGAGGATATTGACTTTTGCACTCAGCCTAATTCCCTGGAGGGTCATGTAAGTTGTTGCATGTATCAGTATTTCCTTTTTGTCGACTAATAGCATTCAATCTATGCAAGAGCTGCAGTTCGTTTAGTCATTCACCTGTGGAAAGATGTCTGGTTTGTTCTCAGTTTGGAGCTATTACAAGTAAAGCTGCTACGAACGTTGTGTATAGGGTTATTGTGTGAAGATGAGTTTTCTTTTCTCTAGAATAAATGCCCCAGGAAAGCAACAGCTGGGATGTATAGTAGTAGTTGTGTGTTTAATTTTCTAAGAAACTGCCACACTGTTTTCCAGGGTGGCTGTACCATTTGGCATTCTCACCAGCAATTTGTGTGATCCAATTTCTCTGCATCCTCACCAGCACTTGGTGTTGTCATTACTTTTTATTTTAGCTACTCTGCTAGGTATGTAGGTGTACCACATTGTGGCTTTTAATGTGTATTCCCTTAATGACCACTGATGGTGAACTTCTTTTTATGCACTTATTTACCATGTGTACAGCCTCTTCAGGATGTCTGTTCATACCTTTTGCCCATTTTATAATTGAATCTTTTTAACAGTTGAGTTTTAAGAGTTCTTGATATTCTAGAAACTAGTTATTTGTCAGATACGTGGCTTGCAAACATTTTCTCCCACTCAGTAGATTGTCTTTCCATCCTCTTCACAGGGTCTTTTGTAGACCAAATGATTTTAATTTTGAGGAAGTCCAACTTATCTATTTTCACTTTTATAGATTGTGTACAGATTTTTTTTAATGTGGACATACATTTCCATTTATCTTGGATAAAAAACAAGGAGACTGTTTGGTCATAGAGTAAATGTACATTTCATATTATTTTAAAAACTCTTGAACTGCTTTCCAGACTGATGGCACTGTTTTGCATTCCGACCAGCAATGTATGAAAGTTTCAGTTATTCCACATCTTTGCCAACATTTGTCATGGCTAGTCTTTTATAACAGCCATTCTAGTGCATGCATAGTGGTATCTCCTTGCGTTTTTAATTTACATTTCCCTAATGATAATGATGTCAAGTATCTTTCCATGTGCTTATTTGCCATTCATACAGAACATAAATGACTCCATTTTAAAACTAATTGTTTATCTTACATCTGGGTGAGCTCAGAGACTTGACCCTCCCTGCTTCCCCCAGGTGGGCTCTGGAATTTGGAGTATGTACACAGAGCTCTGATCACAAGACTCCCATTAATTCCCCCTGGCGTGAGACACCTCCCACATTTCTCTTACCTCACCCTGACACCAGAGCCCCCCAGCACCTGACCCCTTTGATCACCCACACTTTTACTGATTTTAGCTGTAAAACACAGATTCTGGGGTGAAGCAGACATGAGGAGCCATTTGTTTGGCTGCCACCCAACCCTCCTTTTCTGTTAAGTTCCCTACTAAACATTTCAAACCAACAAACTGGAGTTATCTGCCTTGATCTTTGACCTTTCAGCTCCTTTTGTATTTGGGAGTCACTTTGCATACACAGCCCATTCACAAAACACCATCCATACATCTTGTTTGATAAGTTGCCTGTTCAAATCTTTAGTCCATTTTTTAAAAGTTGGTTGTTTTTCATTGGTCTTCATAAGG
Organism: Lyroderma lyra; assembly: GCA_004026885.1. NCBI lineage: Eukaryota > Metazoa > Chordata > Mammalia > Chiroptera > Megadermatidae > Lyroderma > Lyroderma lyra. Next base: position 14,961 of record PVJL010014883.1, read on the forward strand.
ATTCTTTATATTTTCTAGATAAAAGCCCTTTGACAGATATATGTTTTGCAATATTTTATCCCAGTCTGTGGCTTTTCTTTTCATTTTTTTAAGTGTTTTTTGAAAAGCAAAAATTTTTAATTTTGATGACATTCAGCTTATTATTTTATTTCCTGGTCTATTACATGTATCAATATATGCCCAATCCAAGGTCATAAAGATTTTCTCTCTTTTTATTTATTCTTGGAATCTTATATTTCTGGCTCTTAAATTTAGGTCTATGATCCATTTCAAGTTAATTTTCGTACTAGTATGAATAACAGTGTTTCCAGAAAGAGTGAAAGAAAAAATAGGGGAGGAAACAATCAATGGTATAATTCAAGAACAGAACTGCCAGATTGAAGAAACCATAAATAGCTGGTACCATTTTAGGGACTAAGAAATTTCACTGCTTCCAGAGAGGAAAAGATGTGAGTCATATACAAAGTTTAGGTGTCAGAATAGCTTCTGACTTCTCATCAAGAACACTAGGAGCTGAAACACAATGGACCCTTAAAAATTCTGAAGGAGTCATTTCCAATCTAAAATTCTATACTCAGCCATACTAGCAATTGGGTATGAGAGAGGAAAAAAAAATATTTTCAAGCATGCAAGTTCTCAAAATTTTTTACCTTTCATGCATCCTCTGTCAAACAGCTACTGGGGAATATATTCCACTTGAATGAAGACAGAGTAAATCAAGGAGGAGAATCTAAAGTAGAAAAGAGACAAAGTGATTCCTCCAGACACTGGTAAAGGGAACTCAGAATAATAGCTACATATAGGCATAGAGTTTAGCCAGGCCCATTTGGAGAACTGTGACTCCAGAAAACTGTCATCACCAAAATCCTCATTGACAGCATACTCTGATTTAAACTAGAGGACAGGTTCATCTGTGTTTGTCACGGCTTCACCACATCTTTGGGAAACTACTGCTCATCTCTCTATGTCGTACTGCTAAAATCAGCTGAGAATAGTCATTTCACAAAAAACAAAAACAAACAAACAAACAAAAACCCCCACCATTTCCAAAGTGTTCTGCTTTGACTGACTCTGGAGAGCTGATTTTAAGCTATGGTGGGCTTAGAAGCAGAAAATACAAAGCAGCCCTTTCTCCTTTACCTTTTTTTTTAATAGGGTGATCAATGCCTGACCAGATGCCCAGGCACAGGTAAGCCTTCATGGCTGGAGACTTATTTACTTACCTGAAGCTAATGAAACGTAAGCCCCCTGTTCATATATGCTCCTGCCAAAGCCCTGGACTTAACTCAGTAGTTGTAATTTTGAACAACTCTTATGGAGTTTTCCAAATTGTATATTCTTCAGGCCCCACCAATCCTTGATCTGAGTCTGCTTATGACCTTGCCCTCTGACTTCCCCGAAAGAGGCTTTTGGAAACTCAGGAAAGCTGAAGCTACATAGCACCTCAGCGACTCTCTTCAGCTTGTTTTCCTGTGAAATCTCATTCAATACTGGCAATACTGTGCTTTCCTTACACAGCCGGGTCTGTTTTATCCAAATCCAAGTGATCAATTGTTTAAGGACGTGTAATATGGAAAGTAAACTATAAAGAAGACTGGAATGATTAACATAAAAGTCAGTACAGTGGGGAGGGAGTAGTCAGGGGAAGCACAGATTGGAGAGTGGCACACAGCTGGGCTTCAGGCCCTGGTGCTAACAGGTGTTTGTTTTACTATTTATCTTTTAATTGTGCATATACTCTTCTGTAAATGTGATATATTTCATAATTTAAAAGGCAGGGACAGCCTAAAGACATTGTTTCCTCCCTTCTTTGAGAGCTGAGAAAGCTAGTGAATATATGAGTCATTGCCAATAGCAAGTACAAAAGGAAACAGTGATTCTAAGAAATCTGTGCCTGATTAAAGAGTAAAGTAGTTACTGCAATCAAGTCCACAACATGTGTGGGGAAGGAACAAAACTCAGCTGGCTTTCCAGGCCCTCCTGGCACTGCCACATCTTGCTGGGTCCTAAGCATGTAAAGGGTCTTGTCCTCAGTTTGTCATGTCTGCAACTTGATTTTGGATGTTCCCCTGTGGCTTCCCAGGTTTGGAAGGAGCTCAACTTAGTGAACAGCCATGGGTGAACTCTGTGAGGAGAGGGATCTGCCTCTAAATTCCCAGTGCCTAGCAAAGTCCTACATACAATAAGATTAACAGACTTTTCTGGCAGCCTGGATACTCATGTGTTCCAGACAGAAAACCCCATTCCTGATCTGGAGAAACATTTCCTGGTGGCCTGATGCTGAGTTAGCCCAAGGCTGGGGGCCCCTCAACTGACTAAAAACCACCTACCTTACTGCAAGCTCCTCGTGCTTTCTTTCACCCTGGCCTATGCCAGTCTCTTACTCATAGTGAGGGGCTCAGGAAATGCAAGCAGAAACTGAGGAGCATAGGCTACAGATAGACTTTTTGTCCAGTCAATGGGCTGACCAGATGTCCCGTTTTAAAAGGTACCAAAAACAACTGTACTGTCCTGTTTCCAGTGGTACGTGTGGTCAGCCTAGTCTCACTGGGCTAAATTCAAGGGGTCAGTAGGCTGACCAAACGTACCATTGGGAACAGGACAGTACCGCTGTTGTCTGTCCCACCTAAAGGGGGGTGTCTGGTCAGGTTACTTTGTAATCTTGGTCTCATCTTCATGTTCTAATCCCCTAGCCAAACCTATTGATAGGTTCAAACATGAAATTTCTTAGAAACATCTTTCAGAGTTAGTCTTGCTCAGTCGTTAAACAGTGACGGGGAACATTTAATGCCACTGAGTAAACACATCTGTCAGTTTACTCCGCATTAGAGTGTTCCAGTCAGAGTTTCAGATGCCAGAACACATAACAAAGAACAGACTCAGAGCCCTTGCAAGTCACAGGGAAGCAATGTGACCAGGAAGACTGTGTTCTGTGTGTTTACTGACTATGTGCTGACTGCCCTGGGATGAGCAGCTGGTTGCTGTGTATAGGGGACACCAAAAATAGTTTAGATTCCAGAAGGTCTTGCCGTGTCAGAGCCGCAAGGATGCTTCATTTTATCTAGACCTCTGAGAAACTGAGAACCGGAGGATGTGTAGTTTGGAAAGATAGTGGCAGAACGAAGCCTGGAATAGAGGTCTCCTGACAGCACACATTTCTTGTTCCGGCCATTGCACTCTCTGCATCTCTAATCTCATCACCTGGGTTTCTCATGGTCAAGGGCCCGCCACCCACCACAGCAGTTAGGAGTCTTCTGCTGGCATTTGTACAGAGTTACATCTGCATAACTGCAAAAGATCGTATTAGTGCAGCTAGCCATGGAGTGGATAAACAGAGATTATTCCTTCTTGATTCTGTCTTTATAATGTGACAAGTTTGTAAGGTGGGGACTCTAATTTGCCATCTATTTTGCATTCATTTATATAAATGAGTTCCCAAGCCCCTGAGGAAATACCATGACTTAATTTGTGGAATCTGTAATAGCCAAATCCAGTTACATAGAATGTTAGCACACCCATAATAAACAGGAGGACATTACTTTTTTAGCATCTGATATACTCTAGAAGCATGAAATCCTTTCCAGAACAAGGCGGGGGGTATATAAATAAATACGTTATCCATATCCCGGTATAGGGAAGCAGCTTTTGTAGGAACTGATATCTGTTACCCTAAATGACAGAGTAGGCTCCTTTTCTATTCTACCCTTGACTTATTCTGAAATTGGGGTGAGAGTGCAAGAAGGCAATTATATAAAGGGAGGACACCCCTTTAAAAAAGAGTGAGACAGAAAAATGACAATCCGATTTGTAATCATTCATTCACTGAGAAAATATTGCTTCAGTCTCCTCTATGTGCCAGGCCTTGTGTGATGGGGCGTCAGAATACATAGTAAGACCCAGGAGCTCATCTTTTTAAAAGAGCCTCACATAACTGCACACGTTGAAGAGCTAGCACATAAGAAGATGCTGGCTGTTGGGTATGGAAGTGCCTTTAACTGGAAGCCAAAGACGCCTGACCTCAGTCAAAGCTTTGCCACCAAACTGCTGTGTGACTTTGGGCAAATTGCCTCCCCTCTCTGTGTCTTGGTACACTTGGCTGTGAAATAAGAGGTCAGAAGAACTTGCCGGAGAAATGCAGCATGTTGCAGGACCCCACAGTCCCTCAGTAATTTTTAGTCTATGGCCATCTTGCTCCCCACAGACACCAATTCAAACCTTCTCCATTCTGCTTGGATCCCCATATCTCTTCTGGTTCTCTTCTCTCTTAGCAACTAATCTTGCTCCCTATTGCACAGAGCGAATAGAAATCTCTGATGGGGATTGCCTCGACCTCCTCCCCATGCTCTTTCCTGTCCCTCACAGACATGGAGGATGTTTTCTTTCTCATCAGTATTTACATTAAACATGTTCCCATCATTCCCATTATAAAAAACAAAGCAAACAAATATAAACACCCCTCGGGTTGCTAATGTATCTTTTTGTTCCCTTCCCGAAGTTCTTAACGGTTGACTACAGCTCCCTGTCAAACGTTTCCTCACCTTTCAGTCATTCTTCAGCTGCCTGCACTTTGGTTCTCCCTTCCCCCACCTTTCCGTCCCCACCCCTCCCACCCTGCCACAGCTGCACCTGTTAGGGTCACCCGGGACCTCTGTGACCTGAGAAACACTCTGACACCTCCTTTGCTTTGACCTCTCGAGCACAATCTGTTGGCTTCTTCCTCCCCCGAAGCATCCTGTTTGTGGCCTTCACAGACCAGTCTGGCCCCTTCTCAGCCGCCTTTGCCTGGTGCTCCGTCTCTGTCGGATTATTACGTTCAGAGTTGTAAGACCCCGTCCGGAGCCCATTCTTTTCTCACTCTGCACTTTCTTTCTCAGCAATCTCATTTATTCTCGGGTTTAAATCAGGGATCAAGTCCTTCGCTCACCTGTCCTCAAGCATTTATTGAGCATCTAGAATATGTCAGCTGCTGTGAGTTTTGGGTACAGAGTCCTGGGACTTTTCTAGCCAGAGAGAAATTTTTTTTTTTATTTGCATTAAAAAAAAAAAATCTGGGGATTTCCCTGGTGGTGTAATGGCTAGGTTTCAGCGCTGTCAACGCTATGGCCTGGGTTCGATTCCCAGCCAGGGAACTACCCATATAAATAAATAAATAAATAAATAAATAAATAAATAAATAAATAAAATTTAAAAAAAAATCTGTTTCCCTGTACATATATGTACTGATTTTACTTAATTTTAGCTAAAATGGAGTGAGTGCTTACTCTGTGCCAGGAGCTATTCTAACAGCTCAACAAGAATAAAGTCATTTAACCCTCACAATAACCCAGTGAGGTAGAGGCTTTATTTTTTAGAGCCGGTTTAAGTTCACAGCAAAATCGAACAGGAAGTACAGAGAGTACCCACATACCCGCTCACAACCTCCCTCACTATAAACACCCAGCACTAGGGTTGTCCATTTGCCTCAATAGATGAAATCACATTGACACACCGAAGTCCATAGTTTACGTGCTGGTTCATACTGGGCATTGTACATTCTGTGGGGTTTGACGAATGTATAAGGACATAGATCCACCATTATAGTATCATACAGAGTAGTTTCCCTGCGAAAATCCTCTGTGCTCTGTCTAGTCTCGCCTTTCCTCCCCTTAGCCCCTGGCAACCATTCATCTTTTTACTGTCTCCACAGTTTTGCCTTTCTGGAAGCTCATGTAGTTGGAATTATATCATGTGTTGCCTTTTCAAATTGGCTTCTCTCACTTAGTAATCTATGAGGGCCATCCAGAAAGTATCCAGCCATGTAATATGAAAAGTAGAGGCATTATGGCTGGGGTTTTTCCCAGACAGCCCTCGTATATTTAAATTTTCCTCAGATCTTTTCATGGTTTGATAGCTCATTTCTTTTTAGTGTTAAATAATATCCCATTGTCTGGATGCACCAGTTTCTTTACCCATTCACCCACTGAAGGACATCTTGGTTGCTTCCAAATTTTGGCAATTAGAATGAGGTTTCTATAAACATCTGTGTGTAGGTTTTGTGTGGGCATAAGTTTTTGATTCATTTGGGTAAATACCAAGGACCAAAATTACTGGATGGCTGGGTGTTATGGAATGAATGTTTGTGTCCGTCTAAATTCATGTTAAAGCCTTAACCCCCTAACATGACAGTATTTGGAGATAAGGCCTCTGAGGAAGTAATTAAGGTTAAATGAGGGTATAAGTGGGAGGCCTGATAAAATAGGATTAATGTCTTTATAAAAAGAGACATTAGAGTGCGTACTCTCTCTCTCTCCCTGCCCCCCAGTCCCCTCCCCCCCCCCCCCCCCCCCCCCCCCCCCCCCCCCCCCCCCCCCCCCCCCCCCCCGGCATCTCTCGCTCTGAGGAGAGGCCATATGAGGACATAGAGTCATCCAAATGTTCTTCTCCAAGCCAGGAAGAGATCCCAACAAGAAACCAAATCATTGGGACCCTTGACCTTGGACCTTCCAGCCTCCAGGACTGCGAGAACATTGATTTCTATTGCCACCCAGCCAATGACGTTTTGTTACGGCAGCCTGAGCTAACTACAATATATGGAAAGAGAACATCTAGTTTCATTAAAAAAGCTGTCAAACTGTCTTCCATGGCGGTTTTTCCAATTTGTACCCCACCAGCAAGGACTAAGAATTTCTATTGTCGCACGTCCTCGCCAGCGTCTCAAGTGTCGTTAGCGTTTTGAACTTTGGCCACTCTGATAGGTGTGTAGTGGTGTCTCACTGTTGTTTTCATTTCCACGTCTCTAATAACATATTTTGTTCAGCATCTTCTCACGTGCTCATTCAGTAAGGTGTTTGTTTCTTCATCAGGTTGTTTGTCTTCTTATTGTTGAGTTTTAGGCGTTCTTTCTGTATTCTGGATAGTAGTCCTTTATCAGAAGTGTCTTTCGCAAATATTTTTCTCTCACTATGTGGCTTGTTTTCTCATTGTGCTAAAATGTCTTTCACAGAACTGTTTTTTGTTTTGTTTTGTTTTGTTTTTTGGTATGTGGGTAGTTCCCTGGCTGGGAATCGAACCCAGGCCACAGCGCTGACAGCGCCGAAGCCTTAGCCACTACACCACCAGGGAACTCCCCTGAACTTTTTAATTTTAATGAAATCCAGTATCTTTCATGGATGGTGTCCTTGTTGTTATATCTAAAGTCATGGCCACGCCCAGTCATCCGGATTTTCTCCTATGTTATCTTCTAAGAATTTTCTAGTTTTGTGCTTTTCATTTAGGCCTATGATTCATCTTGAGTTAGTGTTTGTGACAGGTGTAAGATTGATATCCCGAATCAGATTTTTGCATGTGATGTCCAGTCATTCCAGCACTACATGTTAAAAGACTAGCTTTTCTCCACAGGATTGCCTTGGACACTATTGTTGTGCACATTTCACAGAAGAAACAGTAAGGAACTTTCCAGGGTCGTACAGCCAGTGAGTGGCCGAGGGAATCCAGGCCAGGCCATCTGCCCGTGAGCTCACGCAGCTCGTACCCACGACTCTGTGCTGCTTTCCTATTCCATGCCCTTCCGTGTATTAATGAAGAGACACGTGTTCATTAGAGAAATAAACAAATAGGCTGACAGAAACAAGTAAATATTCCATGACCCAGTGATGGCCACTGTTAATATTTTGACATATACCCTTCCGGCCTTTATCCTCTGCATATATTTATGGTACATTTTTTATTATAAAAATTGGATGATAACATATTCTGTCTTGTAACCTGAATTTTTTTCATTTAACACTATATTATGAACATTTTCCATGTCAGTAAATGTGCCTGTAGAATGTAATTTTTATTGGAGGTACAGTGTACCACGTCACATAGATTTACCCCAGTTTTTCAGCCTGTCCTTTCTGGTGGGCATTTAGCTTGCTCCTATTTTTCCTCTGTGGTTTAGTCTTTATCAGCATACTTAATTACTCCTCCGGATGGATTCCTAGCTAGGGAATTGCTGAATCAAAGAGGAAGTGTGGGTATATCTTTCTAAGCCTGTGTTCAAGTAGCCGTCTTGATCAAGTATCAGGCTGCAGTCTTCTGGAACCACAGTGGGAGGGCATTTGATAGGACCAATGCTCAGGCTAAGTGCCAGTTTTTTTGTTTGTTTTTGAAGATATAAAATTTCATCTTATTGGAGATCCCTGGTGGTGTAGTGGCTTAAGGCGTCGGTGCTGGCGCTGTCAGCACTGTGGCCTGGGTTCGATTCCCAGCCAGGGAACTACCCACATACCAAAAAGCAAACAAACAAACAAACAAACAAAAATGTTTTCATCTTATTTGAAGTCCTCACGTGGGAAATTAGGAGAAATTGCAATGGGAGCTGCCAACCTGGTACCATTTTGAATTAGCAGTCTTCTTTAACTTGGTTCTGTGAAAGTGCCCCAACTCCTGCCATATGAGTGTCCCCAGAACTAATTCGTCCTCAAAGAGACAAAGGGAGAAGCCCACACGGCTTGCTGAGTGCCATGCAGACAGTGGCCAGTCGTGTTATAAAGGACTCTGATAACTCAAAGAATGGGGTAATTTACGGTTTGGGGAAATGGAGTTGAGAGCCAGGGGACAAGGGAAATAGTTGGACAAAGATCCAGAGATGTGGGAAGACTCTGGGGGAAGAGACCTTATAGCTACAGTGACTAGAATCTCAGAAGGTGTGTGTCCTTGTGTGTGTGCACACACACACAGAGGGTGTTAAAGTGGCTATGGTTCACTATTGCGGACAGTCTAAATGGTGTCAGACCTTGAATGAGAGGCCACCAAGGTTAGTCCCTGCACTGGAGTCAACAGGAAACTAGGGAAGGACTTTAAAAGTAATACATAGCCTGAGCAGGGTAGCCAGGAACCAAAGCAGACAGACTTTCTATTAGGTTGTCAATTGATCTCAGTGCTGGTCTCTTCCCTTCCCCTTTCCACCCTGGGGGCTAGGAGAGCAAAGCTGGGGAGACCAAAGAGCAGCCTGCCCTCTCCCACAGCCTCACCCATGCTTGATCTCAGAAGGCTCAGGAATGTTCAACAGATCTTCACTCTTGATTCAGACAATACTTCACCATACTGAGTTTATTGGGTGGTAAGACTCCAAATCCAGTCTTGTAGGCCAGAGTTAATGTTGTCAGGAGTTTGGTGCTCTAAGGGCAGGGTAGGAGACAGTGAAAAGAGGGAGGGTAAAGTTCCAAGGACAGTTCCTAGAATGCATGGGGTCTTGGCTTGGGTGTCTAGAGAAGTCACAGTAGAATCAGAGAATTTGAACTGGGGGGAGGAAGGAAGCTCAATGGGCAGAGGACCATGGTGGTTGGGGGCAGTTTACAACATTTTCCTGGGGTGCAACAATTGCTAGTTCCTTTTGTGGCTGCTCCTAATATAGCAGTCTGCTGTTCTCCTCTCTAATCTCACTGTGGCCACCACAACCTTCTAACTGCTGCTGCATCCAAATAGTTGATATAAATTGCAGTCGAAATCCAGCACAAGCAGGAAGACACACCCTGCAACACCACACGTCTGCTGAACATTGCAGCCTGGACTCCTTTTTCTAAAGGACAAGTTGTAATAAGCCAAGGCTTGCATTCAGTTCTCTTCAACTTGAAAAATTTTCTGCCCTCGTTGGAGAGTTAGTCCTAAAGCCTGAGAAAGACCTGGAAAGGCTTGTGCTGAGGGCTTTACCACAAAGCTGGTCTCTCGCTCCTTCACAGAAAGAAAGAACTCCCCTCCCCCACACCCAGAGCTCAGGAGTTAACACTGCAATTATACTTTGAAATAAGGGTGACGCAGACCGGACCAGAGTTGGGGAAATCTGCAGCTCCCTGCAGAACATGGGGCTTGGGGAAGCCCTGGGGATCCATTTCCTCCAGTTTGAATTAGTTGTTGAAAGCATAAAAAGCTCTAATTTACCCATTTTTGTTCACAACACCAAGAAACTGGAAGAAATCCTGAGTCAATCAATACATATTTTCATTTAACCCACCAACAAACCTCTGCCTAGCTTGGTATAAGGTGTTATCATTATGGGACAGTAGACCCCCTAATTTGCAAGAGATACATTCCCAGACCCCCTGATACTGTGGATACTGCTGAACCTTACATAGACTATGTTTTTCCTGCACATACATACCTATGATAAAGTTTCATTTATAAATTAGGCACAGCAAGAGATTAAAAGCAATAAATAATAACAAAGTAAAACTATTATAATAATCTACTGTAATAAAAGTTATGTGAATATGGTTTCTTTCTCTCAAAATATCTAATTGTACTGTGTTCACCCTTATTCTTGAGATGATATAAGGTGATAGCATGCACGATTTAATCATGCTACTCAGAATGCCATGCAATTTAAATCTTATGAATTGTTTGTTTATGGAATTTTTCATTTAAGATTTTTGGACCACAGTTGAAAGTGGGTGACAAAAATCAGATAAGAGGGACTACTGTAATTAAGAATGATGATTTTAGAAATAATTGGTAGGAAAATCCTGTTAATTATTTCAAAACAAAATGCACATTTTTCAGATTCTCCTCTTCTCATTCAGAAAAGAGTCTCCGAGTCCAATGTCAAATCATGTTTGCTGGTTCCTTCTGCTCTTCCAGGCCTCTCTGTATTGGTGGGGCCCAGGATAGGTCACCCGAACCAGTTCTGGGGCTTTCTGCATCCTGTGCTGGTTGCTCCCAGGGCCTCTCCAGACTCAGCATTTCAAGTGTCATGACATCTGCAGCCACGTGGGTGTTCCACAAGCACCTCCTGCTTTCTTCCTCTTCCTCCTTTCCCTAAAGCAGGGGCCCAGGACGGCTTTGCATGCGGCCCAATGCAAATTCTTACAACATTATTACACATTTTGGAAACCTTTTTTTTTTTTTTTTTAAGCTCATCAGCTATCATTACTGTGAGTGTATTTTACGTGTCGCCCAAGACAGTTCTTCCAGCGTAGATCAGGGAAGCCAAAAGGCTAGACGCTGCTGCCCTAAGCCCTTATATTCTTTATTATTTCCATAAATCAAAACTCTCTTTTTCCGGTTGCCTGAGCTGGACTTAATCTTACATGCCTCTTTCTCCTTCAGTTTATAGGTAAACCCTCAGCAAATCCCACTTCCGTTACCTTCAAAATATACTTAGAATTTCTCTGACACCCCCCTCTCCACCTCTCTCACTTCTTCACCATGTTAGAGCAAGACCGCATTATCTCCCTTCTGGAGTATTCTAGAAGCCTCCTAAATAACCTCCTGCAGTCAATAGGGATTCTTTTACAACATGAGTTGGATCAGATCAAAACCCTCCCAGGCTTCTTTGCCAGCGGCCCCCACCCCTGCCCCTGCCCCTGCCCTGCCCCTTACCCCTGCTCCTACCCCTGCCCTGCCCCCCTGCCCC
>PVJL010014884.1:7973-18963 GCA_004026885.1 Lyroderma lyra
ATGAAATAACTGCCATAGGAAACAGGACCAACCAGATGGAGGAAAGAATTAGTGATATTGAAGACCAGAACATGGAAACAGCTCAGAAAGAGGAAGAGAGGGAATATAGAACCAAAAGCATTGAAAGAACTCTGCAAGAAATATCCGACTCCATGAGACAAAACAACATCAGGATAATAGGAATAGAAGAAGGGGCAGAGCAATCTACAGAGAGCATACTCAAACAAATCGTAGATGAGAACTTTCCAAACCTATGGAAAGACCTGGAACCCCAAGTTCAAGAAGAAAACAGGTCCCCCAGATACCTGGACCCAAACAGATCTTCTCCAAGACAAATGATGCTAAAGATGTCCAAAACTAAAGACAAAGAGACAATTCTCAAGGCAGCCAGGGAAAAAAGAACTATAATCTTTAGAGGAAAACCCATCAGGCTGGCATCAGATTTCTCAGCATATATGGCCTTTATTATTTTGAGTTGTGATACTTCTATTCCCAATTTGTTCAAATTTTATTAAACCACAAAAAGATATTTTATTTTGTCAAATGCTTTTTCTGCATCTTTTAAGATGACTGTGCAATTTTTATCTTTCATTCTATTGTGATATATCGTATTTATCTATTTACATACGTTGAACTATCCTTTTATCCCAGGGAATTTTATAATACCACTTGGTCCATTTAATGTGTGGGTATATTCAGTTTGCTAATATTTTGTTAGGGATTTTTGGTTCTATATTTATCAGGGATACTGATCTATAGTTTTCTTTTCTTGTAGTGTCTTTAAATAGCTTTGGTATCGTGGTGATGCTAACCTCATAGAAAGAGTTTGGAAGTATTTTCTTCCTCTTCATTGCTTTTGAAGAATTTGAGAAGGATTAGCATTGAGACTTCTTTAAATGTTTGGTAGAATTAATATGTGAAGCCATCTTGTCCTGGAGTGTTTTGGTGTGTTGTGTGTTTTGTGTTTTCTGTTTTTTGTTTTGTTACTGTTGTTGAGAGGGCTTTGATTATTTATTCAATCTCTTTAATTGTTGTTGATCTTTTCAGGTCTTTTATTTCTTCATAATTCAGGGGTTACCGCCCCTGAATTTTATGTGTCTATGAATGTATCCATTTCTTCCAGTTTATCCAATATTTTGGCATATAATTGTTCACAGTAGTCTCCTATTGTCTTATGCATTTCTGTAGTATCAGTTGTAATATCTTTTTTTTATTTTACAATTTATTTATTTAAATCTTTTCTGTTTTTTTTCTTAGTCTAGCTAATGGTTTCTTAATTTTATAATTTTGAAAAACTAGCTCTTAGGTTTGCTGATTATTTTCTACTGTTTCTGTTTTTTGGTCTTTATTTTATTTATTTCTTCCCTTATCTTTGTTATTTTCTCCCTTCTGCTAATTTTAGGCTTTAGTTTCTTCTCCTACTTCCTTGAGATGTAAGGTTAGATTATTTACTTGAGATCTTTCTTAATTCTTAATATATACATTTATTCACTATAAACTTTCCTCTCAGAATTGGTTTAATAACATCCAATATGTTGTGTTTCTATTTTTATTTGTTTTGAAATTTTTTAAGTTCCCCTTTGATTTCTTCTTGACCCATTGGTTGTTCAGAAGTGTGTTACTTAGTTTCAACGTATTTGTAGATTTTGCAGCTTTCTTCTTGTTATTGATTTCTAATTTCATACCTTTGTGGTCAGAAAAGATACTTGGTGTCATTTCAATCTTTTCAAATTTGCTATAGCTTGTTTTTTGTCCTCTCACATGATCTTTCCTGAAGAATGTTGCATGTGCACTTGAGAAAAACGTGTATTCTGCTGCTGTTGAATAGAATGCTGTATAAATACCTGCTAAGTCCTTTTAGTCTAATGTATGATACAAATCCAACTTCTCCTTCTTAATATTGCTTAATGATTTATCCTTGCTGAAAGTAAGGTATTGAACTCCCCTACTATTATTGTTTTGTCTATTTCTCCCTTCAGATCTGTTAGTATTTGCCTAATATATTTAGATGCATTGATGTTGGTTGCATATTCATTTCCAGTCATTATATCTTGATGAATTGACTTTTATCATTATATAATGACCTTCTTTGTTATCATTTTTGGCTTAAGGTCTATTTTGTTTGATACAAGTATAGTGATCTCTGTTTTCTTTTGTTATCTACTTGCATGAAATATCTTCTTCCATCCTTCACTTTGAGACTACGTTTGTCCTTAAAGCTGACGTGAGGCAGCATATAATTGGGTTTTGTTATTTATCCATCCAGCCACTCTGTCCCTTTTGATTGGTGAATTCAGTCCATTTACACTTAGATTATTGGTATGTAAGAACTCACTAAATCCATTTTATTAATTGCTTTCTGGTTGTTTTATATTTCCATTTTTCTTTTTTCCCCTGCTTTTTTGTACCTTTATAAATTGGTAACATTTTTCCTGTGGTGGTATGCTCCTTTACCCTTTCTTTATCTTTTGTGAATTTACTCTAGGATTTTACATCTTAGTTAACATGATGCTTACATAAAACATGTCATAGATAATTAAGCCCATTTAAAGTTGTTAGTAGCTTCAATTGCCTATGAAAGCTCTATTCTTTTACTATTCCCCTTTTATATTTTTTATGTCACTTTTTACCTTTTTTATCATATATATTCATTAACAAATTAGCACACCATTCTATTACAGAATTTGAGTTCTCTAAGTTTGATTGCATATTTATCTAATCTCTTGTATATAAAAGAAACCAAAATTTTGCTACCCTGAAGCTGCTTTTGGGATATTGATTTTAAGTTGTTTATTAAGAAATAAAATTGAGAAAGAACCTTTGGCCCACCTCCTTTCCTGCTCAAGAGATTCAGATAGTAAAACCTGCTTTAGGAAGGGAGGCTGGGCTTAATTACTATAAGAGAAGATAGTGTTTGCCAGAGGTCAAGCACAGTTATAGAGTTTGACTTCAAAAGGGTAGCATGATGAAATTTTGGAGGCAGTGATGAAATCAGTTCTGTGGTTGACTGGTTACACAGATCTATGCATTACACAGATCTATGTCAGAACTAATAAACTGCACCAAATAGAATGAACTTTGGTGTATATAAATTAAAAAGTAAATTAAAAAATGAAATCTCAATAAATGGTATCTTACATGACTTTACTTAAACATTTGCATTTCTTTTAAGGCTCATAATGAATGTTTTCACACATAGATTATTCATTTGCATTTCCTTTTTATTATATTACTACTCAGTTCTGTAGACCATTTTAAATTTCTTTTTCCTATTGATTTAAAAATCTCCTTATTAAGTTAATATATATTTTCTTTCAAATAGTAAAAATATAACTTTCTGGTTTTATTTGCTTTTTAACATTATTTTAAAACTAGAATGAGTTTATTATTTTCTATAATGAAATGTATCAGATCTTAAATTTATGGTTTCTGTCTTGGTTTCATAACATCTCCATCTCAATTTATTCATTTTTTTAACCTAGCGTTTTAAATATTTCAAATCTTAAATCCACATGAATTGTATCGTGTGTAATCTATGGATATAACCTTTATTCTAGATTGTTGAGAATGACTTGCTGTTTGGAATACTCCATTCTTTCATTCATTGTTTTTAAATGCTACATTTATTGCTCTATTTTTAAAAAACACTCTTAATAAAAGAAAACTGACATTAATGTTTAAATAAATGTAAACAATACTCTTAATCATAACAGTTGTTTTCATAAAGCAGATCTAAACTATTTTGAATAATAGAGCAATTTATACATATATTTCTTATGCATAGTTCCCCTTTCAAAATGTTTCCTGGCTGTTAATTTAGTTTTTTATTTATTCCAGTTGAAGTTAAAAATGCCTTTGTAAAGTACACAGTATATTAAAAACCAAAGAGAAGAAAGTACATAGAAATTTGTTTAGATTCTTATTGGAATTTTGTCAAAGAATATTCATCTTTCTATCTATGAAAGGGTAGATCGTTTATTCAAGTAATTTTGTCACAGAGGTAAGATTATGTTTACATAAATGAATCAAGATATCCATTTTCTTTTGGACTGTGTCTCTTTCCCAATTTATCTACAATTTTTATTTATTGCTTTCATAAATTTGACGCAGTAGCTTTCTTGTTCACTCTCCTGCTACCCCCTGTTTTTTCTGCAAGAGAAATCAGTGATAGTCAGGTATTAATTCCTTTATTGTATTGTTGAGATCTATTTCCTGATATTTTAAAAAGTTAAATTGACGTGCAGGTTCTTTTGCTTGGTAGCTGTGTTTAAATTGCACATTGGCTGCACACACAACTCAATTGTAATCTTTAAGCTTTGGGGAGCCTCTGACGGAGCCACGGCGCTGAACTGCTTGTGTAGCTAACACAGACCCGACAGACTTCCCAAGCGCTACAAAGGCTCAGTGTGCCGATTTTTGCGCATGCCTAGTCCCGCCTTCTGCCTTTGTGCATTTCCATCTTTTGTTTCTGTTTCCATCTGGCTTCACGTGGGAGGCGCTTCTGTGGCATTCGAGTATATGAACTCTTCTGGGGCCAGTGCCACATGACGAAGGAGCGGCGGGTGAGCCCCGGTGGCTTAGAATAGGGTCAAAGAAGCCTCGCGTGGCTCGTGGAGAAGACGGTCGGTGCCCAATGGTGGGATGGGCTCTGCGGATCCCCGGTAGGGCAGGACCGGGGCGACTCAGTCAAGACTAGCAACTGGAGTTTTCACATGATCAGTCTCAGCGCGTAGCTGGCGGCGCGGTCCGTGATCCTGGTTGTTGGCCCTCAAGAGGAGGGCGTGTAAGCTTGCGCGACATTGCAAGTGGGGATGGGGCGGTGCTGCGGCCGAGCATGTGCGTAAGTGTGACGTGTTATTTGTGTGGCATCTGGGAAGAAAGGGTTACCAACAAGGTCGCATCAATAAGACCTGTCCGGGCAGACACCATTCCGTTGGTTCTCCATTTATCCTTTTTGAAGTCTGAGTGCTCTCCAGTCATGCCCATCATTGGATCTTGATACTACTCTGTTATTCTGTCCTTACTTAGCCTAGCATTCAAGAAGTTATTTCCAAGAATTATTTACGTATTTTTGTCCCGTTTGCTGTAGAAAAAAAAAATGTTTTTCATCTCAACGTTAGTGACTTATTCAGGACGACTATTTTGTTAGTGAAGACTGAGAGTCAGGTCTCCTGATTCCTAGGCCAGTACTGTCCACTTTTCCACAGAAGAAAAAGCAAATTTCACATAAAAGGTCATTCTAAAAAATGACAACACAGATAAATTAAAACATAGACCTTTCCTTAAAGCATTGCATTTTATAGTTTTCTTTGGAGTCACTTACTAAAGGTTTAATAACATTAATAGCCCTCAGTATTTTTTATAACAGTTTTGGTGAACAGTTATTGTTCCTTCATTAGGTGTGTTAATTTGTTTTCGTCAGTGTTACTTAAAAAGTTTTGTGAACAACAAGGGCTATTTAAATTAAAAATGAAATCCATAGGAAGCAAATATATTTACCCAGTAAAAAATGTTATGCTCCAAAACTATATGATCAGAGTTAGATAGGTGCCCTTTGACCATCTCACTGTACCTGCTCAAGGTAAAAGGAACATTGATATTCCTCCTATCTAGTGGGTGCATGTAGCTCTACAGGGCTGGAGAATTCAGGAGCTGCCAGGCAGGGCCAGAGCTTTCATGACCCCATTCCTCTTCTTCTAACCCAGCGTATCTTCAGCGTTGTCTGCATTTTTCCAAGAAAGGCAGAAAATGAACAAATCACAGGTAAGTTGATGGTTTCCACTTTATTTTACAATAATCTTTGTGAGATTTTTAAGAGTTTACATGTTAAGATGAGAAATTAATAATAGATAAAAATTGAACTTCACAGAAAATATAAAGTAAAAAATAAAAAACAGGGCCAGATTGGTTCTTAGATATATACTCATTACATATCTTAGAGTTTCTAAGTTGACCTGCAAATATGTCTCTGATGTTTTTGATAGACAGGGAGACACTTTGGTACAGACAGGCTAATGCTTTTCAAGACATAAAAAAACTTCCTGGGAGGTACCTTTTTCAGTCTTAAGGTAGTGACACATAGTGAATAACCTTCCAGTGGCAGCCCTGAAATGAGTTCCTCAAACTGTTCCTCACTGGAAGCAGAAGATGGTTCAAGCAGTAAATTTTATGATGGCCTTGTTTGATCCTAGTATAAAACTTAGTATGATTAGAGGAATGAATGGCCTTCGTGCATGTTAACAAAAACTCTCGATAACTATTTTTTTCTTGTCTAGATTGTGTATATAAGGTGTGCAGCAGATAGTTAAAAGTTAAGTTCTCTGGTAAATGTTTCTGAGTTTCTGAGTCAAATTTCATCCCATAGCATTCTGTGTTGGTTCATCTTCTCCACCTTTTAGAATCTATCCAGGTAAAGGTCACCAGTGACTTAACTGTAGTTGCCTTTGTTGAACAACTGCTGCATTGCCCTGCTGACTACTCTGTCCTGGAGAATCTCCTGTGTCTTCTTCCAATACTGTTCTTCTCATGGCTGTTTTATGGAGTCTTTATCTTGCCTCTCAGTTCCAAGTTTTTATCCTTTATCTACTAGTCTTCTCATTTTCTTTCTGTGTGCACTGAAAAAATATGTAGATAGTTGAGCTATACTGTTTATTGTTTTGGGTGCTTTTAAAATATGTAAATTATCTTAATGTAATATGACACACTTTTCTGCCAACTCATCAATAATTTAAGATCTAGCCAAATGTAGTTTATTTCTTTTAATGCTCTATTTTTCCATTGTCTGGCAGCACTATAAATACTGTATTTTACTAGTAGACATTTAGGTGGTTTCTGTTTTTCAGTAATATGAAAAATGCTGCTGTGAATATCCTTGTCATTCTTTCTGTACAATCACAAATATATCTTCAGATCCTAGAGCAATGTTTCTCAGTGAGGTTCTTCAACCAGAAAAGGAGCAAAACATGGAACCTTGCTTGAAATGCATATTTTCAAACATCATTCCAAATCTACTATAAGAAATTCTGGGGGTGAGGACCAAGCAATCCATGACATAGCCCTGACAAGTTTATGACACCTTACCAAGTTGTTTGTACAGTACTGCCAATGAAAGCGCATGGTGGCAAATTCGTGATCTTTTTTTTTTTTTTTCATTTTTATTGTTAGACTTATTGGGGTGACATCTGTTAGCAAGGATTACATAGGTTTCAGGCATATAATTCTACAGTGCATTGTCAACTTGATGTATAATAAATTCACCACCTAATGTGACTTCTCTTTCCATCACCTTATATTTAGCTTCCCCCTCTCCTCTCCCACACCCTCCACTTTCTCCCCTCCCTAACCCACTTGACCCCAAATAAAATTTAAACTATTGATTGTGTCCATGGTTATTTGTTTGTTCATTTCTTTTTTCTTTGCTTTCAGTTTTATATTCCGCATATAAGTGAAGTCATATAGTTCTTTGTTTTTTCTGTCTGGCTTATGTCACTAAGCATGATGATCTCCAGGTCCATTCATTTTGTCGCAAATGGCAATATTTCATCTTTTCTTATAGCTGAGTAATATTCCATTGTGTGTATGTACCACAGCTTCTTTATCCAGTCGTCTGTCGCAGGGACCTTTGGTTGTTTCCATGTTTCGGCCACTGTGAACAGCGCTGCGATGAACATTGGGGTACATAAGTCTTTGGGGACAAAGGTTTTCAAGTCTTTTGGGTAGATCCCCAGAAGGGAGATTGCTGGGTCAAATGGTAGCTCCATTCCCAATTTTCTGAGGACCCTCCACACTGCCTTCTACAGTGGTTGTACCAGTTTGCACTCCCACCAGCAGTGTACCAGAGTCCCTTTTTCTCCACATCCTCTCCAGCACTTGTTATTCCTTGTCTTATTGATAATAGCCATTCTCACAGTGATATCTCATTATGGTTTTGATTTGCATTTCCCTGATAGCTAATGAGGATGAGCATTTTTTCATATGTCTGCTGGCCATTTGTATTTCTTCATGGGAGAAGTGTCTGTTTAGTTCTTCTGCCCACTTTTCAATTGGGTTGTTTGTTTTTTTTGTTGTTAAGTCTTATTAGTTTTTTATATATTTTAGATATTAGACCCTTATCTGATGCGTTATTTGCAAATATTTTCTCCCATTCAATTGGCTGTCTCTTTGCCTTGTTGATAGTTTCTTTTGCTGTGCAGAAGCTTTTTAGTTTGATATAGTCCCATTCACTTATTTTTGCTTTTACTTCCCTAGCCTTTGAGGACAGGTTCATGAAATCTTCCTTGAGTCCTAGGTCTATAAATTTAGTACCATTGTCTTCTTCTATACAGTTTATTGTTGCAGGTCTTATATGAAGGTCTTTAATCCATTTTGAGTTAATTTTTGTATATGGAGAGAGATCACAGCTCAGGTTCATTCTTTTGCATGTGTTTTTCCAGTTTTCCCAGCACCACCTACTAAAGAGGCTGTCTTTTCCCCATTGTATGTTTTTTGCTCCTTTATCGAAAATTATTTGTCCATATGTTTGTGGGTTTATTTCTGGGTTTTCAGTTCTATTCCATTGGTCTCTATTTCTGTTCTTCTGCCAGTACCAAGCTGTTTTGACTATTGATGCTTTGTATTATAAATAGAAATCAGGAAGTGTAATGTCACCAGCCTTATTCTTTTTATGTAGTATTGCTTTGGCAATTCGAGGTCTTTTATGGTTTCATATAAATCTAATAATTCTTTTATCTATTTCACGAAAGTATGATTGTGGGATTTTGATGGGTATTGCATTAAATCTGTAGATTGCTTTGGGCAGAATGGCCATTTTAACAGTGTTAAGTCTTCCTATCCATGAACAGGGGATATTTTTCCACCTCTTAAAGTCTGTTTCAATTTCTTTCAAAAGTGTCTTATAGTTCTCTATGTATAAGTCTGTGATGTTCTTTGTTAAGTTAATTCCCAGGTAGTTCATTCTTTTCATTGTGATAGCAAAAGGAATTGACTCCCTCGTTTCTTTTGCTGTGGATTCGTTGTTTGTATAAAGGAATGCTGTTGATTTTTGTACATTGATTTTGTATCCTGCAACTTTACTATATTCGTTAATTGTTTCTAATAGTTTCCTGGTGGAATCTTGGAATTTTTTATATAAAGTATCATGTCATCCGCAAATAGTGACAATTTGACCTCTTCTTTCCCAATTTGGATACCTTTGATTCCTTTCACTTGCGTGATTGCCATGGCTAGAACTTCCAGTACTATATTAAATAACAGTGGTGACAGGGGGCGTCCCTGTCTTGTTCTTGATTTTAGGGGAATAGGTTTCAGCTTTTCCCCATTCAGTATGATGTTAGCCGAGGGTCTCTCATATATGGCCTTTATTATGTTGAGATACTTTCCTTCTATACCTATTTTATTTAGTGTTTTGATCATAAATGGATGTTGTACCTGGTCGAAAGCTTTTTCTGCATCAATTGAAATGACCATATGGTCTTTACCTTTGATTTTGTTTATGTGGTGTATCTCATTGATTGACTTTTGTATGTTGAACCATCCTTGTGCTCCAGGTATGAATCCCATTTGGTCATGATGTATGATCTTTTTGATGCATTTTTGTATTCTGTTTGCTAATATTTTGTTCAGGATTTTTGCATTTGTGTTCATCAGAGATATTGGTCTGTAGTTTTCTTTTTTTGTGTTGTATTTGCCAGGCTTTGGTATTAGAGTAATGTTGGCCTCATAGAATGAGTTAGGAAGTATTGCTTCCTCTTCAATTTTTTGGAAGAGTCTGAGGAGGATAGGCATTAATTCTTTTTTTTTTTTTTCTTTTTGGTATGTGGGTAGCTCCCTGACTGGGAATCGAACCCAGGCCGCAGCGCTGACAGCACCAGTGCCAAAGCCGAAGCCTTAAGCCACTACACCATCAAGGAACTCCCAGTTCTTCTTTGAATGCTTGGTAGAACTCTTTGGGGAAACCATCTGGTCCAGGGCTTTTGCCTTTAGGGAGATTATGGATAGTCATTTCAATCTCATTGCTATTGATTGGTGTATTTAGATTATCCAGTTCTTCTTGGTTCAGTCATGGTAGGCTATAAGTTTCTAGAAACTTGTCCATTTCTTCTAGATTATTAAATTTTGTGGCATAAAGTCCTTCATAATGTTTTCTTATAATCCTTTGTATTTCTGTGGTATCAGTGGTAATTTCTCCCCTTCCATTTCTAAATTTGGATATTGGTGTCCTTTCCTTTCGTCCTTTGATTAGTCTCACCAGGGTTTTGTCAATTTTGTTGACTTTCTCAAAGAACCAGCTCTTCGTAATATTAATTTTTTCTATTGTCTTTCTGTTCTCTAATTGGTTTAGCTCTGCTTTAATTTTTATTATTTCTTTCCTTCTGCTGACTTTGGGTTTTGTCTGCTCTTCTTTTTTGAGTTCTTTAAGATGGGATGCTAAGATGTTTGCTTGTGATTTTCCTTGTTTCTTAAGATAGGCCTGTAATGATATAAATTTCCCTCTTATTACCGCTTTCGCTGTGTCCCAATAATTCTGATACATTGTATTTTCATTGTCATTAGTTTCTATATATTTTTTAATCTCATCTTTTATTTGTTCTTTTATCCAGTCCTTTTTAAATAAGCTGTTGTTTAATCTCCATGTATATGTGGTTTTTTTCTGCTTTCCTTTTACAGTTGATCTCCAATTTCAAAGGTTTGTGGTCTGAGAATACACTTGGTATGATTTTGATCTTCTTGAATTTGCTGAGGCTACTTTTGTGTCCCAGCATATGGTCTATTCTTGAGAATGTTCCATGTGCACTAGAAAAGAAGGTGTAGTCTCCTTTTGCTGGATGAAGTGACCTGTAAATGTCAATGATGTCCAATCGCTGTCATGTGTTGTTTAGAGCTGTTATTTCCTTATTTATTTTCTGTTTGGATGATCTGTCCATGGCTGTTAGCAGGGTATTTAAGTCCCCCACTATGATTGTGTATTCATCAGTTTCTCCTTTCAAGTCTC
>PVJL010014885.1:0-26327 GCA_004026885.1 Lyroderma lyra
GTGCTGGAGAGGATGTGGAGAAAAAGGAACTCTGGTACACTGCTGGTGGGAGTGCAAACTGGTACAACCACTGTGGAAGGCAGTGTGGAGCTTCCTCAGAAAATTGGGAATGGAGCTACCATTTGACCCAGCAATCCCCCCTCTGGGGATCTACCCAAAGAACTTGAAAACCTTTGTCTGCAAAGACCTATGTACCCCAATGTTCATCGCAGTGCTGTTCACAGTGGCCAAAACATGGAAACAACCAAAGTGTCCTGCGACAGATGACTGGATAAAGAAGCTGTGGTACATATACACAATGGAATATTACTCAGCTATAAGAAAAGATGAAATACTGCCATTTGCAACAAAATGGATGGACCTGGAGATCATCATGCTTAGTGAAATAAGCCAGACAGAAAAAACAAAGAACTGTATAACTTCACTCATATGCGGAATATAAAACTGAAAGCAACAAAGAGAAAAGAAATGAACAAACAAACGAATAACCCATGGACACAATCAATAGTTCAATGTTTATTTGGGGACAAGTGGGTTAGGGAAGGGGTTGGGGGGGAGCTAAATATAAGGTGATGCAAAGAGAAGTCACATTAGGTGGTGAACTTATTATACAACAAGTTGACAATGCACTGTAGAATTGTATGCCTGAAACCTATGTAATCCTTGCTAACAGATGTCACCCCAATAAGTCTAACAATAAAAATAAATTAAGAAATGCCACTTTATTTTCTGTAACTCAATTCAATTGGCTGTTGAATCACTATTTATTATTATTATTATTATTATTATTATTATTGGCTATGAAAACATAAAAATTTAAAAGTACCATATTCCGTGCTCCTTCAATGTTTTACGTAAATATTGGAATTCAGGCTTCTTCCCTTTCTTTCTCCCAAAAGGCATTAGGATATAAGATATTGTTTCTACCCTCCCCATATCTCGTGCTGTTGTCTCCACTGCTGATTTCATTTATGGCCAGTTATCTCCTCTTAGTAGCCCCTTCATCTCCTCATGCTGAGCAGGCCTGCATGTGGGCTCCTAATGAAAGTGCTCCCCATCAAGGAGCAGTTAGAAAAAAGTCAGCTCCCCTCTAAGATTTTGGGGTTTATTTTCCATCCCACTACCATTCTGGAGCGTCAAGTCCAAGTGGGAGGAGTAGGGACAGGTCCCAGGTGCACATCACAAATCACACCCCTTTTGCTTCTTTCTTCCCCACAGCTTTGCCCCCAGTCCATCCCACAAAAGCTGCTGGTTTTTTCCCTCCACATACGACAGATAAAGCTGCAAGTACTTTGCATCTAGTGTCTTCCTTAATTGGTATTATTAGAAAAACATTGTTCTTTTGGGTTGCCAGCCTCTGGTTCTTGATATTTAAAAAGGAGTTTCTGGAATTTGTCTCTTTTAAATTGTAGCTCTTGCAAATAAAAGCATTGGCTATCACAACCATTGCCGCTGAAATAATTTGTAATGCTCATTTTGCAATCCAGCCTTGAAATTGTAATCACCCAGACACTGGATGCTCCAGCCTCAGCAGGTGAGAGGTCTGTGAAACCACAGGACAACACATCACCCATTTTTTATGAACCACATATTTAGCTGAAATCTTTATTTATTGTCAGTGTTTAACAACACTTACTGCACAGAAATGTAGTTCTAAATTCTGTAAGGCAAATCACCTTATGTTTAATCTAAAAAAGTTGAATATTCCTTCACAAATAGGAGGTTCAATTTTCATTTTGCTTCTCTAAATCATTCTGAGATAGAACATTTGCAAGGATATAAATCTCAGCTAGAACATAAATGTTTAAGGAGGACAGATAACATAGTCTTATCCTTTTTCGGTTAAACTGCCCTGTGGTCTATAACCAGAGTTGCCAAGCAAATGCATTCTTTCAGGCCAATGAGGTAGAAAAAGAAGTGAGGACTAAGGAAAAGGACCAGAAGAACTGGCTTAGAATCCTGTTTTCTCACTAAAAACTATAAACTTTTAGAAAATTGTATGCTAAGTCTCAATATTATCATTTGTAAAATGAAGCTAGATCAATTTTATGTACTATTTGTGAGATCACCTAAGGTAATATATTTCAAAGTTCTGTGTGAACATTTTATAATACACTATACAATCACTGGTTGCTATTATTAATAATAAAAATAATTACCAGGTAATGCTGCACTTAAAAAAAAACAGGTTTGAATTTATGTTATTTCAGATGTGAGCTACTTACTATAGCCTTGGGAATTGTCTGTGTTGAAAGGACTTCAATCAATCCATTCAATTGAGGATCTATTTTCTCAGGACTCTGCAGTACTTGTCATGTCTTAGGCACACCATAAAAATTGTGGTTATTTTCCTCTTACAGACAAAGAGTATTTTTAGACCATGGTAACTGAAAGAGAAAAAATGAACAATGGACAATAGGCTAGAAAGAAATGTTTATTTATTTGTACTTGAGCTATAGAAATTATATATCAATGAATAGGCAATTGAAATAACATCAATTTCTTTAAAAAATCTTTTATGAACACCTGATGGCTTTAGTAAGATCTGTTTCTCATTTACTGAATACATAAAGTATAGAATTATATATTCCAGTGTAGTATAATATATTAGTAGTAAGGAATACAGTCATGTGTCACTTAACAACAGGGGATACATTCTCAGAAATGTGTTGTTGGGCAGTTTCATCATGTGCAAACATCAGAGTGCACTTACACAAACCTGGGTGGTCTAGCCTGCTACACACCTAGGCTACATGATACAGCCTATTGCTCCTGGGTTACAAGCCTATACAGCATGTTACTGTATGGATACTCTAGGTAACTGTTACACAATGGAAAGTATTTTTGTGTGTAAAGATAGCTAAACATAGAAAAGGCACAGTAAAAATACGGTATAGAAAATAAGAAATGGTGCACCTGTATGGGGCATTTCCCATGCATGGAGCTCGCAAGACTGGCAGTTGCTCTGGGTGTGTCAGTGTGTAGAGGTGAGTGAACGTGAAGGCCGAGGACATTACTGAACACTCCTGTAGACTTTGTAAACACTGTACACCAGCATCCCCACAAACATGGGAGTAGTGCATTGTGCTACGACAGCAGCATGATGGCTAGAATGTCACTAGACAATAGGAGTTTTTCAGCTCCATTATAATCATTATGTGTGTGGTCCTTCATTGACTAGAATGTTATGTGGTGCATGACTATGTAGAGTAAGATGCTTATTATCTAATGTCTTTATACTCATATTCTTTTAAAATTTTTGCAATGGTTCCTCTAACTCGGCCTGGAGCATCATCCTACTTCAATGAGAGGCTCCCTCCCAAGACAATATTATTAAAATTAACCAGACAATGGGGAAATTTTTCTGGTATCTTACACAAAATTTGTAATGAGAAGAATATGGTTCAGAAATATCATCAACCAACTGGTAATAATTACAACTAATATATACCAAACACTTGCTATGAAAGTCTGTTTATGTGCTATGCTTCACATGAAGTATTACATTTACTCTTTACAACAGACCCATGAAGTAGGTACTAATAACAACATTATTTGGCTTTCAGAGAAACTGAGGCTTAAAGATATTAAGTAGATTGTTTACATTCATACAGTATATGTAGCACTGGAATTTGGACTTAGGTCTGTTTGACCTCAAAACATGTTCTTAACTGCTATGGTATATTTATTGGCTGTTTTTCTCTTTGGTATTTGGGCTACACAGCAAAGTGAGGACTATGGGTAAAAATTCATTCTGAAGACATTTGGAAGGATATGTAATGAGATATTTTTTCAGAATATTTCACTAATGGCACCATTCAATCCTTGCCTTGAAACAACTTTAACATATAATTATTGTTAGTTATTTTCTGTCTTATTTTAAAGAGAGAATACATATGTCCATCATTTTTATGTCTCTGCTGTAGAACTTCCTTGATAATTCTTTCAGTGATGACTTGGGGGACATTTAGCAACTGTCATGTTTGTTATTTAGAATCCACATATCCTATATTTTTAAAAAGTTGGGGTTTTGAGGCTAGAGCAAGTGTGCAGCTAGTTAGAACAATTATTTGGTGCTACAGGCAATTTGTGTACATCTACCTGGACAGCTGTTATCATAAAGCACCTCACTGAATTTGAAAAGGTGAGAGGGTACTGGGGTGGGGGGTGGTTATCGCACCCAGCTCCTTCTCTTGCCTGAATTCATGTAATTTCTGTCCATATAGGAAAAGGAATGGCACAGAGAGAAAATGGTTGTGTGTGCTTGCTGGTTCCCAGTGGTGGGCATTGGATTTATTCAGTCTCTCTACTTCAATTCAGTGGGGGAGACATCTTATGAGAGTGCTGCCAACCATCTGTGTTTTAGAGGTGTTACAGTATGAACCTGGGTCACATTTTCTACGTCTCTTATAAGCTGTGCAGCTTCGAGAAATCATTGCCATTTCCTTCTTCCTACAATCAAAATGTCAGTGCCTCCCACCAAATAGGTTTTGTTCCTTGACTATGAACACGTAGACTCATAAAAATGCTCATATGAATCAATTTTACAGTGACAGAGCAGTGCCCTTATTTTACATAAAAATGCAAGAGCCATTTATTAAAATAGATAAAAACAACACTTTTCAAAGGGAAGAGCAGAGTGTTTTACTTCATCAACAGATCACTTACTACATACAGTTTTAGGATAGATACAGAGCAATCACTTCGTGTAAAATGGAAAAATTTGTCCTATCATCCTAAGGAGGATCAGGTTCTAAACAATTGCAGATCCTTCATAGTGTTTACGAGTATCGTCATCCAGCATAAATGTTATGTTATTAGTTCTTAGACACGTCTCTGCTCCCCTGGCTTCTCCTGTTGGCTCCCTTTCCTGTGAAGGAAGCTGCAGCCAGTGGAGAGAACGCACAGAGCCTCCTCATGGTTCCCCGGCTTGGCGGAGGCTCAGCCTGGACAGAACCCTTACAGTGCGACTAGGCTTGGAAATACCTCAGCCACCTTGAAAGAAGAGGATGGCGAGAAACTGGCAGTCACTGATCTAATATGCTTTTAGGGCACTTGGGGCCCAATTAGAGCAATTGAAGTCAGGCAATTTTATGAAAAGATTGGATTCAGTCTGTTCGCTTTTCCAGTCATTAAATTTCAGTGAGCCTGTTCTCACTTCGCCTCTGACTTTTTTGTTTGTTTGTTTTTGGAAGGCATGAACACCGCAAGGTGTTCAAAATGCCAAAAACAAAATCATTCCTGCATTTGCTAAAGGGGCATGAACATGCCTGGCCAGTAGGAAGTCTTGATATTCTTATCCAAGTTGTCTACTGAATCACTTTATCCTTGTAAACTAGGTAAAATGCTTTTATATTTTCAATCTGGAAACTCACATGCAGAAAAAGTTTTAAAATAGTCAAAATCAAGGCATATTTCTTTCACCTACTGTGAATTTTTCACGTGAAAACAATTAGTAGTTCAAGATCCTAGGCAAAATCATATTCCTGTTTTGTATCTCATCTATTAATCTCCAGGTGCCTATGGTAATAATAATGTTAATTTTTATGCATAATGTAAATGTAATGCTCTGATGTATGAATTTTTAATGATGTAAGTTAAACAGTGACATATTTAGGGGTCCACAGGTACATGCAAACCTGCTCAGGAAAATTATGGTACTTCTTAGAGTGAGAATTCCGATCATGAAATCTGAAGAAATTAGAGACAAAAAGACTGAATTCCCAGGAGCTTGCCTCCCGTGTAATAAATGCTTGTCATTGGGTGGTGGTTAATCTAGTGATCCTTCTCTTGATCCTATACTAGGTAGCTGTCTTACTGCTAACTTTTGGAACTGTCCAGTTTTACACCCGAATTTACCCATAAACATGCGCAGGTCCCCACCACTCCCTAATGCCCACACATACATGACCACAGTCATACATAAAACAGCATAGGCTGGTCAAAAAATGAAGGAAAAATTTACAAATTAGTAAATTAGTCCATGTTTAAACTTCCAGATAGCAAAGTAATCGTTTTTTACCTAACAGGCTGTAGTTTGATTATAGGCCATTATTGACTATTACAAAATAAAACTGTGTATATATCAGAACTAGTTTGTATTTTATGTGGTGGTTCACATCAAGGAGACATTTTCCAAAGCTACAACTCTCATTAACACATAAAGTAGATTTTCTGTAAGCTACCATTTAACATGTGGAATTCAAGTACATAAAAATCCATGTGCTGGGAGTTCCCTGATGGTGTAGTGGCTTAAGGCTTCGGCGCTGGCACTGTCAGTGCTGCGGCCTGGGTTCGATTCCCAGTCAGGGAGCTACCCACATACCAAAAAGCAAAAAAAAAAAAAAAAAAAAAAAAAAAAAAAAAAAAAAAAAAAAAAAAAAAAAAAAAATCCATGTGCTTATTTACTATCCTTTTTAGTTATAATCTTGTGTAAGCATGAAATAATGAAAATACGGATGGTCCTTGGCTTAATGACAGGTTGACTTAACAACGTTTCAACTTCAGGGTGGTGTGGAAGTGATCGGCATGCGGTGGAAACGAGCTAGGTTACACTGTGATATTGGGTAGGTTAGGTGTAGTAAATGCGGTTTTGACTGTGTCTCTGTCACTAAGGAGCTTGCTAGATATGTAGAACCTTAGCACTGCCCCGGAACTAGTGAACCAGAATCTACTTTTTAACAAGACCTCCAGGTGATTTATGTGCGCATAAGAGTTTGAGAAGCACTGGTCCCTAGGACGTAAACTGGGGTTCCAGAGGTGTCTACGAAGTCACCTCCGTACAATCCAGCTCCTCCCTTCCTCTCCCAGCTCCTTTCTTGCCGCTTCTCGTGGCGCTGACTGTGCCCCAGCCACGCTGGTCGTCCTCTGGTCCTCCAACCTGTCCCATGCCTCCTTCGCTCAAGGCCTGTGTTCTCCTGGCTGTAGTGTCCTCCCTCTGCCCTTCACATGCCCAGCTCTTTTCTTATCCTTTCGGGTTTCAGTTTAAATAACTTCTTATAGGGACCCTCCCCTATAAGCCATAGAAATTAAGATCTGCACTGTTATTTTTTATTTTAGCAATTGTTTTTTCCAAAATAAAAAGAATTGTCTTATATTCTCTTACACGTATTTTTATAGAACTGGAATGTGGCAGGATATATGAGTGCATACACCACACACACACACACACACACACACACACACACACGTGCACGATATACGCTGTGCCCTCAAGAATTTGACAGTTTTTTATATGAAATTAATAATTTTATATCAACTATCACAGTGACAACTTTTAAAAATGAATTAAAATCTTTGTAAATTTACCTGACCAGAGAGTGCACTGATGAAAAGCAACTCAGTTCTGAATAAACTCTTGGATAAGCAAATATGAAAGCTACTGGACCACACTTTTTATGCTTCATTTTCCCCTGGTTACTGGAGAATTATGCTCACCCAAAGCTGTCTAAATTGGCACACTCATCCAGATATGAACTTAATGTAAACGTGAAGTGCTCTCTGAAACAATAACTTCGTTAACGTGATATCTTGATTTTATTATTTTTATTATATCTTTAGAATAAACTTTAATACAGATTCAATAGAGAAATGGGCAAAGACTGGTACAGATGTTTACCAAGTTGCCCACATATAAATATTAACACAATACTTTTTAGAACAGAAAATTCAACCTTCTGGCTACATTCCCTGACAATGACTGATGCCTTGACTGTGTTGACATATTAATCTCTTCAAATTCAACTACCATATACGATGCAACCAGGGCTTATTGGTACCTGGGCTAGTTCTTCAGAAACTCTAAGAAGTAAGCTATTGTCACTCTTTTTTTTCAGGCAAGAAGACTAACGCTCGCT
Source organism: Lyroderma lyra (assembly GCA_004026885.1). Lineage (NCBI taxonomy): Eukaryota > Metazoa > Chordata > Mammalia > Chiroptera > Megadermatidae > Lyroderma > Lyroderma lyra. Next base: position 7,857 of record PVJL010014885.1, read on the forward strand.
GGTTTAAAACTTGTTTATAATAATACAAATGGTGTCAGAGTGCAAAATGAAATGTGGGCTCCAAGTCCAGCCTTCCTCCTCTGTATGACCTTTCAAATCAAGGTCATTAATCATTACCACTTTCTTTGTAAACTTGACATGCCCAGACATATTAATAGGTTGGGGGAAAACATCAGATAAATAATCAAAAGTCACTTAAAATATTTTCAAATAGTTTTCTGTGAGAACTTAGACATTATAGTAAAAGTGAATAATAAATAATACTATTTTTACCAACTTGACTGTAGCTGAGGTTATGTAAGACAATTACCTGACTATACATTTAACCCCTTAATGTTATTTGAGAGAACATTCCATCTGATTACCCTTCAACCATCTTTTAGGAGAAGGTTGGTAGTATTACTTTGAATTTCATGGTGAAGAAACAGGTATTAGTAGAGCACAGGTTGCAGGAAGAAGCAAGGATGTAACGTGAGTCAAAGCACTGAGAATGTGCTACCTGATGAACTATACCTTGTTTCTCTCTAAATCACTTCAGTCTTTTCTTCTGTACATCTAGAGTTTTTCATTAATAATATATCAAATTAGATGACATGAAATACAAATAAAATTCTTCTCACTTGTCATGCAAGATTTTTTTGTTATTTATAATTTTTCATTTAATTTGTCAGTGACAACACAAGTAGTTCTAACACATATTTCTTATGCTAGGGTGGTTCTAGTGCTTGTTTCACTCATTCAAAGACTGGTGCTGTATGAAATTAAGGTTATCTAATAAAAATAATGCAGCCCCTCTGTTGTTGTTACTTAGCTGAATATATTTCATATATATATATATATATATATATATATATATATATATATATATTGTGTGTGTATACACACACGCACACACACACATGCACATATACAGAGGTTGCCCCCCCAAAAAATATATATATACACATTTTAAGAAAGGCAAAAACTGTATTAAAATTGTAATACTCAATACACACTGATAACAAAAGATGAATACATGTTACGTTTGACTTCCACCATTATGAGAAGTGCTCGAAGTGGTTACTATCACTGACCAGATGCTTTTGATTATGGTGAACTCCTGCTTGAGCTCTATTGACATCTCTTAAAATGTGTATACCTTTTTGGCACCCCCAATATCTATATATCTATATATCTATATATATCTATATATAGATATATAGATATATATAGATATATAGATATATATATATATATCTACATCTATCTATATCTATATCTATTTAAGCTATTTTTAAAATTTTAATAAGTATCTACAGAATTTTTACCTGTATGATTCATATACACTTTTCTCAGTTCCAGGAAAGTAAAGTCAGCCTCTCAGAGCCTGAGGATCATCATATTTATTGTTTTAGAAATCACTCAGATGCTCAACTGTGCAATAGGGCAGAATTAATTCAGCTAGAAACAGAAAGAAACTGAGCAGTGTTGCAGATAATCTTATGATTTCCATAGGCATAGACTGTTAAACATGACCCTGAAGAGATTTACACTGAGTCTTATTATGGTGAAGGAAGATGTTTGCATTCATAAAGATGAGACCTTTAGGGATGCAATAATAACACCCTATAGATATAAATGGATTCACCATCCATGATATTTCAGTTTGTGTCTTGGTTAATTTTCAGTTCAAAGTCAGAAATTCTTGTGTAGATGTGTAGCTAGTTGGTCTCACTATTTTCTTCTAATAAGGACATTAAAGTTATCAAGTAGTTTGTAAACCAAAAAAAACCAAGGGACCTAGTAAAATAGATAAGTTATTAGAAAATATATTTGCTTATTCTGATATCAGAGGTGATACTAAATTCGAAATAATGATTGCTATTACTTATGTTGATAAATTCTTTAAAATGCAAAATTACTTTAAATAGATCATTTAAACATTTCTAAAAATATATCTGAACTAGCAGTGCCATAAAATAACTTTTTAATGATTTGTTATATCATGATAAAAAGGGCTAGCCCTTCATTTTCTCATAAAACAAATGCACAGAACACTAAGTCAAGATTTAAATTCCAGAAGAGTATTTCATATTCTCTGCAAGTGAATGTACCCTACAGGTAGGCTTCTTGGGCTAAATATGCAGATAGGATGGCTTAATGTAGTATTACTAATATAATTTTATTTGCATTAATAATAATGAACAAAAATACAAAGGCAAGAATGATCAAATCAATTTGGAAAAAGCATTTGAAATTTTGAATGTAAAGAGAGCTTTTTTCCCCCTGTGGATAGAAAAGACTACATTGTAAGACTGATGTAATATACACTCTGGTTTCTTATTACACATAGATAGCAAGTGTAGCGTAAAAATTGAGTTTCTACAAATTTTTCCTTCAAAGCCAAGTCACTGATTAGGTCTCCATGCACTCTGAATTATTCTGAGTAATTTAGAAGCGGCTTACATAAAGAAGATGCTCAATAAATACCAAGACTACAGGAAAATAAATCATTGGAAATTAATTAATTCAAATATATTTACCATCTCAGGTAAAGAGTTTCCCTTATTAATATTACCAATAGTTGTCACAAAACTAAGATAGCAACATGGGAAGATTAAAACCATAATTTAAAAATTATGTATCTCCATTTCTATATCATAACTATAAAATATTTTTAGAGATCTGTATGTTGATGACATTTATTACTTTTACTCTGAGTTCTATCTAAGCAGGTTAAAAATCAGCTGAATTATATTTTACTTAGGACATAGTTATTCACCTGATCTTAATACAAAGTGATTTCTCTGTGAATTTACATAAATACCTATTTACTAAAATGGTAGTTATATGTGCAACTTGGGGCATAATTATAAATTTTTGGTTATTTATTACTGTTAGTTATAAGGATTCAAACTCATGATTTAATAATCTTTCCCCCTGTTGACTTTCTCTGCTGTGCAACAAGCTCACCATAACCAAAATTACCCACCTTATACTGACTTTTGCAACTACTTAGATATGAATGGCAACCCTATTCTACATAGAAGTCCTTGCTTCCTTGTTGCATTTCATTTCCTTCCACCTGAGCCACTGGGCAGAATTTCTGTTGCTGTTAGCTATTGCAGGTTTATGAACGTTTTACTCCCTTCTCAGACTTCTCACTGCCCCCTCCCCCTACTTGTGTAGATGGCCTTGGTTAACCGAGGCCTCAGCTGTCTACCTGACTGTACTACCATTAGGGATGCCCTCTCTCGGCTCCTTCCCTCTCTCTGTCTTTCACGGAATGGCAGGACCTTGCCTTTCTTCCTCAGTAGATAGCGGTACCAGCCGACATGTTGCAGTGTGAAGGTGACACACAACTGCCTATGTAGAAGGCTGGCGAAGTTCACAGGCATAAAGGAAATCTGTGAACAATTGTCAAGTATGCAGGATAGCACCAAGTGTGTGGCAATCTCCTAATATTCTAAAGGGGTCAAGTAAACCCCATTCACATCCTAGCTGAAACTTTTTTCTAGTGGTATGACTCTAGACAAATTACTTAACCTTTCCAAACTTCAATTTCTTAGCTGTAAAATAGGACCAATATTTCCTATCTTTAAACGTTGTTATGAGCATTGTATCTCAGTGCCTAACACATAGCCAGTGAAGAGAAATAGACTTTCAGAATAAAATCATATTCTTCATCCAGACAAAACTATTCCCAAATGAACCCAATTAATTATTTTGTTTGAAATGAAAAAATAATGAGTCGTAGCATGACCCATTCAAGGGTCCTTGTGAAAACAGCTGTAATTGAAATCATTGGATAGCTCCTTATTCATCATGTCAAGACTTTTCCAAACAGCAGTAATATTTTCATTTGAAGAAAGATTGCACATTTAAAACACAGTCAAAATACCAGTGTCTGCTTGTAAATTATCTAGCAAGAATTTATTCTTCTTTTTCCAAGTAAAAACAGATATTCAAACCAATTTTTATTTTTACAACCCAATCGTTTTCTTTAACTGCTTTCCATCCTCTGGTAGCTACAGTGGATTGATTCCCCCGGCTTCATTCCCACTCCTTGCAGCACAATTTTATGCAGGCCAAAGGCTCAGTGAGACTCCTTTGCAGCTCAGCTTCTGAATGTAGTCAAGCTTTCACTAAGCAGAGAACCCATGGTGAATGTGAAAAGGAGATATCAGGGTCATGAAACGGAGGTCACATTTCGCTGCTCCTGCTATTGGCTGACAAGTGTCTTTGTGGAGATTCTGGCACGAGCCAGTGCAGAAGTCTGAATGTCCATCCTCTAAATCCATGGGTGTCAAGGACTGGGGACCCTGGCAAGCATTTGGTTGGCTCAGAGCAGACAGGAGAGTGTTGTCTTGGAAGCAGCAGTTGGAGTGGTCCCTCACCCCCAACTCCTGCACCCAGATCATGGCAGAGGCAACAGTTCTGTAGACCATTTATGGATGTTCTAGGGGCCATGCCTTAAAGCTCAGTGTGGACCCTGTCCTTGCAGCCCTTCCAAATATTTTGTAGCTAACCCCTGATTAATATTTCATTGAAGTGAAAAAACATCCTAGAATAGTGATCTTTTCCCCACGGAAACACTTTGGAAATATTTGAACATATAAAAATTGTATGGTCAAGTTTCCTTTTTCACAAAGATATACTTCACTGTATTTTTATTGACTGATTATTATGTTTAAAATAATTCTTTCCCTTTTTCATGTGTTTCTTTTAATGAAACATTTTGAAGACATGTTCCATGGGTAGTACGTAATTTTGAAGAAATAATTTCTCCTATTAAAAAACTTATTTAATTTTCAGTGATTATTTTTATATTTCTTAAATTATAATCAATATATACATGCATATGTCTTGCATATATATTACATATAAACTCTTCATATATATATAATATTTCTTTTATTTAGATCTTTGATGCAGAATTTAAAAGGAATATTAAAATTGGATAAAATAGAGAAAAGTAAATATTATAAAATATCAAGAGAGAAAGGGGGTAACCAAGAGGCAGTTTATCATAAGAGACAGAATTTTATGTTGAAGTTAAATTTCAATTTCAAATTGAGGTTGAATTTCAACTCCTCTTTGTACTGGCTGATTTAATTGAGTTAAAACAAGTCAAAAAAGCATTCTGAGACTAATACCTATATTAAAAATTATAAAACTAAATGAGATGGCAAATATACAATGCATGGCATAGAATGGTTACTTAATGCATAATTGAGTAATAGAATGTTATAAGACAAACTGTGTCTCAGTTTCTACTGAATTTCCAAGTGCTGTAAAATACAACTATACAGATGCAAGTATTGTAACATTCGAGCAGAAAGGCCATAGCCCCTCTTCAGGGCACACGAAGAGGCATTGTGAAACTCTTTCTCCCAGGCTTAATCACCGTTTTTCTTCCTGGGTATGTAAGGGAAGCAAAAGACTGATGGGCAGCTTAGAGTTACTGGAGACTGTGGGAACGATCACCAACTGTAAAACAAAATCTGTTCTATAAAGAGAGAGCTGTAGGTGGGCACGTGGCTGGGTGTGCTTCTCAGGCTCTTGTGCAGGTAGAAGGTATGGCCAAGGGGAGATGAGCAGATAGGTGCATGCTACTTCCCACCTAGGGCTTTCAAAGAGTAATTGTGTCTCTCCATGTTCCCCTCCTTTCCTTAGTCTGGATGCAAATACTGATGAGATCCTAGGTAGAAAGTGCTCCTGAATGGTCAGCTGGAGGACAGCCAGCCACTTACCTAAACACCCATCCAGGACTCTGATAGGAGAGCTAGATAGAGTTATTGTTTAAGCTACTAAAACTTGGTTTATTTGTTATTATTTTCAAGGCTAACTAACACAGAAAGCCTAAATTCTCTTGGAAAGAGTTGTTGGAGTACTGTGGCATTTTCCCTTTCCAGCTACTCATGGAGGAGGTCAGGAGAATGTACACCATCTCAAGCCAAAAGGTGTGTGTGAAGCCATTCATTTGGAAAGCTGGCTTTATGTTGCTTGGAGTCAGGATACACAGAGTTGACTCTCTAAATCTGAGGGCAGAGTACATGGTGACAGAGGAAAGAGAGAGAAGAGAAAGACAGATACACACACACACACACACACACACACACACACACACACACACGGGAGCGGGGGTGGGGAGGGAGGGGGAGGGGGAGAGAGAGAGACAGAGACAGAGACAGAGAGAGATTGGAAGCCAGCTACAGCCATGTCTCCTGTCTTGCAAAAACCGTGGGTGGTTGGAGGTCTGAAGAGAAGCAGCTGTCCTGCTGCTGCCCTGGAGCCACGTGCTATGCTGCCCTGGAGCCATGTGCTACCCACCCAAGTCACCGGCTGCTTGGAAAGGGGCAACACAGCAGTGGGGAGGGCGGTGTTGAAGAATTCCAGTACCAAGCGTATTCTCCGTTCTCTCTGTAGAATGAACAGCTGAGGTGGGCCCCAGGTGGGGAAAGATAATTTAAATGGTAGAACAGATTAAACTGTAAAGTTAGATTTGATGAGATTTTTAAATTTTTCAAATGAGACTGTCGTTCTTTTTGAAAGGGACCAGAAAAGCTTGGGGAAGCACTTGAGATTTTATCCAGGGGTGGGGAAGATCACCCCTCCAAAGAACGTGACTGGGAGGAATTGAGGGAGGAGGATATCTACTCTGAATAATCATATAACTGTGTCCAGCAATTTCAATAAACTGATCAGGTAGCTTTTGTCATCGGTTAGAAGAAAATACCATTGTTATTTCAAACCACAACTGCCTGTGGCCACTTCTGGCTCCAAACGAGTGGCACAGAAATCTTCCTGTCATAGATTACCTTTTGTTTAGCAAAACATCCTGCTTATCATATGAAGGCAAAACCCCCAAACACTCATTCAGAGCAACATTAGAGAATTGTAACACAAGCCACGTAGGTGAGTCACGTCTGTCATCCAAAACGTTTAGTAGTCACATTAATTGGGTGAAATTATCTTACTGTATTTTACACGATATATCAAAAATATTATCATTTAATCAGCAGCCAATAGAAAACATTGTTGATGAGCTATTTTATGTTTTTAATACTACATCTTTAAAATCTAGTATGTAATTTATATTAATAACAACCTTAATTTGAACTAGCTGCACTTCAAGTGCTCAGGAGCTATTGTATTTAACAACACAGGACTGGGTTTGTTATCTCTAAATTTGCCTAAGAAAGGATCAGAAATACTGGACTGCAGAGAAGGTAGAAAAGAGGGAAGGAAAGAAGGAGAAAGAGTAAAAGTGACAGCAGGAAAATGTTAGCCACCGAGAAATTGTGAGTAGTGGAGGGAACAAATGATGTATTAATATAAAAGCAGGAGGTTTTAGAATAGCGTGTGGCCCATAGAAAGTGCTGCATAAATGCAGGCTCATATTACCTGAAAAGTCCTTTCACCTTGACATTGCCCTCCATCTCAGCACTCTATTCAGGGTGGCGTTAGCTAATTATAGGTCTCTTTCTAATTTACATGTATTTGCCTCCTTACCATTTTATACCCAGCCCATCTTTTCCTACCTTTGTCCAAAGGTCTTAATCCAGACATGTCATACCCATATTTCTGAGAATTCATCATCTACTAATGCTGGCAAAGGAAAGAAATATGTTTGATCTGATGACACTTTTGATTAGTGAACCCATACTGTTTCCCAGTGATTATTATTTTTTGTTTCAATTTTTATATCTTTCTAGTAACCAAATACAATACATTAAGGCCATTCAAAATATTTTATGCTAGTATCGTAAGATCAAATATCCTTAAAATCTTTAACTTCATAGGTCCGTAATTGATTCCCTGTTCGATAAATTGTCTTAAATACGTAACTTGGCAGTGTCATGAAGCATTAACTATTCACTGTTACTGTGGCCTGGAATGCCCTTTGCCATAGCTGTATTCAGAGGTTCTGTGCCAGAAAACCTAACAAGGATCTGCAGGTCTTATGTGAAATGATTGTGTAATGATTGTGTTCAGTTTCCCATGATTGTTGGAGCAAATTACCACAGATTTGTGGCTTAACATAACAGAAATTTATTCTCTCACAGTCCTGGAGTTCAGAAGTCTGAAATTAGTATCACCGGGTCAAAATCAAGGTATTGGCAGGGCTGCGCTCCCTTCAGCGACTCTGGGGGAAATTCATTCCTTGCCTCTCCCAGCTTTGGGGTGCTGTCAGCATTCCTTGACTTGTGGCCTCACCCATAGTTACGTCCTCTTTTCTTCCGGCCGTGTTTTCTTTTTCTCTATGTCTTTGTGAAATTTCCCTATGCCTCTTCCTTTTAGGGACACATATGATTTCATTTAGGGTCCACCTGGATAATCTAGAACAATCTCCCCACACCTGTTTGCTAGAGCTACAATAACAAAGTAGCACCAATTGAATGGTTTAAACAACAGACATGGATTGTCTCACATTTCTGGAAGGTACACATCTGAGCTCAAGGTATCAGCAGGGTTGGTATCTCCTGAGGGCCGTGAGGGCGAGTTCGCTCCACACCTCTCTCCTAGCTCCTGGCGGGCTGCTGGCAACCTTTGACATTTCTTGGCTTGTAGACTCATCACCTGATACATGCCTTCATCTTCACATGTCATTCTTCTTGTGTGCATGTCTGTATCCAAATGTCCCACTTTTATAAGGACATCACCCTACCCCAGTGTGACTTCATCCTAATTACATCTGCAACAACTCTATTCCTAAATAAGATCACATTATGAGATATTATATGAATTTTGGTGGGACACAGTTCAACCCGTACCACTCCTCATATTAAGATCCTTAATCAAATCTGCAATTATCCTTTTGTCAAATAAGACAACATTCGGAGGTTTCAGGAGTAGGATCTGATATCTTTGTCCATTATTCAGCCTACTCCAAATAAACAGGATTTCTTGAGCAAACTTTAAGAAAAGAGGGGGAGGAAGAGGAAGACAGAAGCAAAGGAGATACAAAGTCTAAGTTTTAACAAATTTTTTATCAGGCACTGACTTCCTCCTGAGCACCAAATTTGCCCAACTATCTCAAATTGCCACCCTCTACTACTTGTCTTTATCAAGCACGATATCAGATGCCTCACACTGTATGTGGAGCCATGGCCACTGCCATGGGATCGCTTTCCAAACAAGACAAAGCCCCCATAATCTGATGCTGGTCCTAGACTCAACTCAGTGAATAATTGGCTCTGGTCCAGGTTCTGAGGAATTTGAGGAGGGTGTAGTTCCTTTACATCCACCACATTTTCATCAGGGGACATCGGGAGAAATGGTGCTCCCTTGTCTTTCTTCTTCTTATCCCAGGCTTCCCGGGATGACCCTGTCTTGTGGCTGGCACCCCTGTTTTGCAGACCAGCTCCTGTGAGGAACTTCTAAGTCCTGGAATATCCTGCCTGACAAGAGTGTATTTGTATACCTTGGGCCTTGGGCCATGTCAGACAGTTTGTGCTCACAGTGTGATTTATTGTGAATACCTGTTTTTGTTCACCTGGGATCCTGAGCCAGGCTGTATTAGTTTGACCTCTGGAGAGGCTGAGTAGCTAAGGTCAGTCATGTGGGTGCTTGGTGCCTGTATAACTAACCTCTAATATAAACTCTGGACTCGAGGTTCAGGTGAGCTCCAGTTGTCCATGTCACACATTGTTGCTGGGAGAATTAAGAACTGTCCCTGCAACCCCACTGGGAAAAGACAGCTGGAAACTCATGCCTGGATTCTCCTGAGTCTATCCTACACACCTTTTTTCTCTGCTGATTTTAATCAATATTCCCTGTAATAAAGCATAACCATCAGTATAACAGCTTTTCTGAGTTCTGTGAGTACTTCTAGCACATTATCACACCAAGGGTGGTTTTGGAGACCCTTGATGCATTAGTACAAACTGTTTACAGTATTTTTTTTACATAAATGAGAATTTTAATCAGAAATTAAAATATCTATACATCCTAGGAGTTTTTAATCAATATAGTTTACTTGTGATGATATGCCTAATTTTATTCAGTAAACATTAAAACTATTTTATTGAACTTGCAAACTGAATAATAGTGCTATATGATGAATACACTTTGCAAAGCAAGCATTTTAGATTGAATATTAAAATCAAATTTGACAAGCTACCATTTTAACACTGATGAAATGATTTCTAAAAACTTACATTAAATTCTTTGTGTTTCCCTAAAGGAGAAGTTGTTTTTGTTACCTCTAATAATCCTTGAATTATATATGAATAGATGAAAAGGTGTGTATATTTTTATGTTTCATGAAACCTTATGCATTCAAGTTTAATTTTTCTTAATGTTTCCTAGGTTTTTTATCTAGTTAATCTTCGGCTGCCTACTCTAGGAATAGAATATGAAATACTATCTATAGACCATTAGCTTATCAAAATGTTAATACTAACAATATTGATTTAGAAGTTCTGAGGAAATATAACCCTATTTATGCTTCCTAGAATCGTTCCACAATATCAGAGATTCAAGTTGTATATCCATCATGAATGTGATAGAGAAAATTTGGCCTTCAATGTCAGTAGCAGTTTTCTCTTTTTTTCTCTTGTGACTGGAGCTTTCTGCTTTATTTACAATTGAGTCATGGGATGTAGATGTTTGCTTTTGCTGTACATCGTTTAGTAGAAATAGCTTGCCAGTAATGATCTAGAACATGAAAAACATTTACCGATGAAAATATATTTAAATGTATACTGTGACTTGGCATTCACATCATGTTTAAATAGCTTAAGAATTCTACAAGTCACACAATAGTTAATGGGTATTAAAAATCAGTCTTCAGTTTTGATAAACATTATTTAGCTGGGGTGTATTGTATAAGTCCTTTCCCACAAACTGTCAGTTTACTCTCTTTTTTACATAAAAAATATACAAAAAAATGTTTTTCCATAGCCACCTCAATACAAGAAAAGAGTAATGAAAGATTTTGAATCCATTTTACCTTTTAAAGGATGCTCTTTCCTTGTTTCAAATCCTAAGAGCTATTTATCATTGTTAAAGCCTGTTTCACTTAAATGCTTCATCACACCCACCCAGTTCAGTCCTCAAGGAAGTTCTCTTTTGTGATCTGTTTTATCCACCAGAGTGTCTTTCTAGGTTTACAGTAGTTTGTTGTATAGATACAACTCAAATCAGAACACAATATTTTGATAGTAACTAATGTTTATTGTGTGCATGTTAAGCCAGACCTCCTGCTAAATACTTTATAGGGAAAACCTTCTTACTTTTTGCATCATCTGCCTAAGAATGAGAGAAGCTCTGAGAAGTTGCTTAACTTGTGCAGACTCACACAGCAAATGGCAGAGTTGCGAAGCAAACTGATGCTAGACCAACTCCAAAGTGTGCTTTATAGTCCCATGGACCAAATCACATCCTAATCTAATTTAATAAAATGAACATTCACTTAGATACTCTAAGAATGCTTTCCATTATAAAATAACAATTTCAGTGTAAGTTCAGGAGTTTAGAGAGTGGTACGTCAGCCATCCAAGTTTATGTAAGAGAATATGAATAAGTGCCCTTTCAACAAGACCCAAACAAGAAGTGCACACTTCTTTATGTTTTCCCTCTGCCTCTGAGGCATTTATGATCCTAAGGAAGGGATCTGTGAGAACTCTCATTTCTGTAGTCATAACTGGACCTGCTCTTCTGGCATGCATCTTTTTTCCTTATGTTATCACTTGTTTTTGTGTGCTTTTGTGCATCTACTGGAAACCAATTTGGATGGATATATATGATTTGTAATAAACCGAAGCTATTCATGGATTTCACATTGGTATTAAAAAAAAAAATCACGAAGTTCGGCCTCTAACTTCTCGTAACCATTCCATTGTCTCAGTTTCTTTGCAGTTTCCATGGGTAGGGTTTTAGTAACTCCATTTTTTCCACTACATAATTCAGTAACTTTAATAAACTTGTCTACTGGCTGAGCACCATGTTAAAAATCCCATGCCCAATTTCTTCAGAGCAGCACTTTATTGCCAGTTTTTCTGTAAAGCAATATTAATATAAAATGATGACACTTGGACTATAGAGGCACTATTGTGCATTTACAATAATATTTATACAAATAATTAAACTTTCACTTTATTGGATAGGGCTTGTCTATGAAAGAGGATCAAATAAACTGAAAAAAATTAAAACACTGTATTGGCTACTGTGGTCTCTATCTGGGTTTTCTCTGATTGGACTGCAGGAAAATCTAGTTTCAAATATCGCATCTGTCATCTGTACTTCATATCAAGGAATTAATCAAAATGACAGTGGAGAGCGTTTCTTGAATGTTCATTATTTCAGCTATTAATTTTTAAAAGCAGCAAATGTTGCCAGTCAATAGCATCCGTAAAAATTGATTTATTGTGCAATTTCCTTCATACTCCTGGAAGCCATAGCAGAGTCTGTGTATCCAACGCTTTCTATTTCTAAGCCACTCTCTTCACATCCATTTTTTTAAGATAAATTATTTAGATGAAAGAAATGTAATCCTGTTTGAATTTCGCTGATTCAAATTCATAGGAACTGACCACATCAAGGAAATGTGAAATTTAGCATGAAAAAGAACTACACACAGAAGTAATTACATGGTGAAAAATCACAGAAATGTAATTTATATTAAAAAGTGCAAAAGATTCTTGATCAATCACATTACTTCTGTGATATAGGTAGCCTCATATTACATTCTGATAGAGTTCCAGGACAGCCATGACCCACTGACACCATTTATAACACTGATGTCTCAGTTAAGACAGATACAGTTTCCTTTATACACAGACATCACATCACATCCTGGAACTATTTACCACTAAATGTATTTGCACTTCAATTTCAGAACTGAATTTGAAATTGGCCAATCTGTGTTTAAATTCTAAACTTGGCTCTACTAATGTATCGCTATGTTTTCGTAAAATTTCAGTTGAGGCATGTCACTCACTCCCATTCCAATTTCTTTGGCAGAGCAATTTGCATCGCCATGTCTGTATTCCCTGAGTGGAATGCATACTCCCCCAACAGGGACAAGCACCTTAGGGAGAGGCACTAAATATGGGGAAACTGTAATCCAACCTACCAATATAGGCAAATCACATGTAAATGCAAATGACTCAAAATATGTGGAAAGTAGGAAGCCTTTTTAGAAATGCAATTTAAAACAAAATTGAATGCCACTTTTCACCCAAAATTGGAGACATAATTTTGAAAAATGGTAATAACCCAGTATTTAAAAGGTTGTGGGAAAGTTGACACTATAACATTCTTCTGGGATATTTATAATACATAAGTTTATACACTTTTCAGGACGGTATTTAGGCAATACTCAAGGATAACCTTTAAAATGGGCATACCCTTTGTTCAAAACTTGCCCCTATTTAGTGATTATCCAAGACAATTATGAAGAAAAGCACAAATAAATATGGTTTTATGTAGAAAATTTTCATAAAGGATAGTCATAGAAACATTATTCACATTAATGAAAAATTAGAGACATTTACAATGTTCAACAATAATTGTTACTTAATGTATGGTTTAATCCTAGATTCAACTAAAATGCAGCCATTAAAATAATATATTAATCACTGTTAAGAATAGATATTTTTGTTATATTGCTAAGTGAAACACCAGGTTATTCAACAGTATACATTGTGGAAGTAGAAAGTTATAAAGCCCAAATACTTTGATTCAGTCTTGATTAAAATTATGGTTGAGACCATATGCTATAATCTTTAAGTGGTGCTTATTGCAAAACTTTGGCTCTAATAATCTGTTTTACATTGTGAAGCTCTGTGAATGCAAGACAGTGACTTGGCTATTACCCTTTATTTAGAAAGATAAGGAAGAAGATTAAAGTATATTTGCATTCTATTACCATAAATATTAAGTTAAATCTATACTTTTCTTGTATCTTGTAATCACAATGTTGAATTTCTTTCTGTTTACAAAAAAGGACAAAAAGCTTTGCTGTAAAATCTGTAGGTCTGCTCTCATATTATTTTTTGTTCCTCAGGAATTGTTGGCTTATAATCTGGAGACTACATATGTTTGTTCTACAAAAACACAATTGTACAAATGTTTGCTGTGGAGGAATCTTGTTTGCTTGAAATTGTATACTACATTTGTCTTAAGTGGTTGAATTTAGTCACCTACTTTGTGATCATTAAACCGATACTATCTTATTAAATATTGTTATATTTAACCAAACAGAGCATAAAAAATGTCCAGTGATTTAAGTTAGAAATACATTTTAAAGTCCTCTTCTTTAAAAAAAAAACAGAGGCAAAAAAGTAAGAAGTTAATTTTATGTGTAAAACCCAATACAAATCTTACTTTGCCACAACATATGTGTATTCAACTTACGTATTTTATGTGTGCGTATATAAATAATCAATTCAATAACTTGTTATCCTCACTTGCCAATAGGTCATAGACCTATGTCCAGGTTTATAACATCTATCCTATCAGTTCTAATGATAGAATGTTTTAAATTCCATATGGTAACTACATTTTTGTACCTTGAGCATATCCACCAAAATGTTAACTGTAGCTATATTTGAGAGTCTGCATTTTTGTTATCTTCTTTTTGTCTATTTATATTCTCTGAAATGCATGCTGTGAATGTGTATTTCATTTGTTATGAGAATTTTAACAAAGAAAAAACACCTCTTTTTCTGGCCACCCCAGTGAAAGGTGACTTTATTCTTCAAACTCGTGTTTCCTTTGTTCTGTATCATAATCACATCTAACTCTTTATTTTGTTGCTTGTTTTCTTTGTAGTGGTTTTTAATTTTATGATTATTTATTAAACTCATTGGGGTGACATTGGTTAGTAAAAGTATGTGGGTTTCAAGTGTACATTTCTATAATACAGTATCTATATTTTGTATGGTGTGCTCACCCCCGTCAGTTCTCCTTCCATTACCCTATATTGGAGCACCCTACTCCTCCATCACCCCCCTCCCCTTTTACCTCTGGTGAGCAAGCAACAAAACAACAAGAAAAACAAACAAAGAAACAAAAACTCACAGACACAGACAGCAGTTTAGTGGTTGACTCTCTTTTCTTTCCCACACAATTTTTCTCTGGTTCATCAGTTTCTTTGGGACTGACACTATATTGTATTCTTTATGATAGACGTAACCTTCAGCACAGCACCAGCCCCATCGTGGTACTTTTGAATGCAGATGCCACAAGAATGAATGTGTATGATCAGATCCTTGCCCAGGTCACCTCCAATTTATATCAAGTGCTTGGGCATCGCCCACAACCCCCTGTGACTCTGTGTGGATTAGCCAAACCATGGCTTAGCAATCATCATAAAGCAAGCCATATCCCAAATGGCATAAATATTTTGCTTGGACATTAAAGCTTTGTCTTTTAAAAAGGTGATTTTTGAAGCCTCCTTCCTGTAGTCATCTGAAAATGGAATTTAAATGGGGAAAGAACTTGTTTTTCAATTCTCAGTTGATTAAATTTTTCACTTAGTGATTGCTATCTTTAAACCCTTCTTGGCGTCGGTGAGGAAGGGAGAAACACAGCCTTTGCAGCACGTCTGTGTTTGACTCTATCACCTCTTTGTTTTGATCTTAAAACCTATCTGCCCAGCCAATATGTATTTTTCTTGAACAAAAGCAGATCTGGCATGTCCATGTGATACTATGAGAAACAAATTTTACGATGTTTTGCAGCTTAGAGGCACCAAGTGCAGCTAAGAATGGAAATGCCTCACTCTCACATCCATTCTGTTTTCACTGTCATTTTGCTGAGGGTGATGTTCAAGACCTTTGGCCTTTTGTGCCTGGCGTGCTGCCCTCCTTATGACTTGAATAATGCTCAGCTAGCCTGACTTGCAGAATTTATGATGTCTGAAGACAGTTCTTCTAAAAACTCTTTCATTCCCCTTATCTAAACATTTCATTAAATGGCAATTTAAAGTATTTTAGTTGGGTCTTAGTCGAAATAAGAAAAATATTTTAGAAAGAGTTTTCAAAATACTTAGAAGGGGCACTTAGTGGTGAGCACATTTTTTTCAAATACTTGGGTTACTTTGGGCTTCTTGTTAGTAAGATAACAATCTCTCTAAAGCAAAAAGCTTATGTTGTATAATAAGACCTTTTAAAAACTATTTATGTATTTTAGCTTTAGGCTTTTGTACAACCCTTGGGTGGGCATTTGAAGACACCAAAATATACCTGCAGGGGGCTTGCAGATTAAGTAATAAGTGGTAAGCTTCCAACTGAGGTTTTGTGTTTATCATTATCATCTTGGTACAGAAAATATTCAGACTGGTAATGATTCTGGGCTACCTGCTGTGGGGGATTTCAGCCTTAATGTAACATTTAATAAAACATTATCACTAGACTTCACTGAGACTATATTGATAAGAACTGCCTTTAGAAGATATCAGAAGAGTGAGCTATTGAGGAAGAGAATGCAAACCCTAGAAATAATTAAAGAGAAACAGGAGACATGACAATAGAGATAAAATTTTACCCAAGCTAATGAAAATCACAGTAAATGAAACAAGAGCAACACAAGAACAAGAAACACCTATCTAAAACACAGGGCTTAAATAGATAACGGGAGTACATAAATGAAAGTCACACATTGCAAGCAAAGCAAGAAATGAACAGGGAAGATATATTAATAACATAGAGCAAACCAAAACTCAATAAACAAGGACTGAAATATTGGCTCAGCAACATAATGGCTTAGGCCCTTAGTCTCATGAAGTTTAGAATGGTGTGACTTCATTGTGTCGTTTCTCACACTTGGACTTTACTGACTGTACCGTATTGTTTTGCTAGCATCAGTCATCTTTTCATGATGCCCATTATTTATATTCTGTACATGTTAAACGTTCTGAGTAATTATTACACGAAGGTCTTTGTCCTTAGATTATTCTGAAGTCTGCTATACTTGCTGGTTAATAATTCAAAGTGCTGACCCTAGCTCATAAATCCCAATGTGAAGAATCGTAACTCCCTGGGAAACTGCTCTTCTGGGCTGGATATTTCAGCGAGAAGTTGTTTTGAGGTCTCAGTTATATGATGACATTGCTTAGAAATCTTGTGCTAACAGCTTAGTGCTTAATATTGTTTTTACAGGAAAGCTTCCTTCTCCTAGTTCAATACATCCTCACTTAATTAACCTTTAGTGCTTCAAGTAAGACACATTATCTTTAAAATGTTTATGCTCTGCTAGCTATACATTATCGGGTTATTTCTACCTCAAACAATGGTCTAAAGTACTTACTTAGGAAACACATTAACTCTTACAGGTCATCAAGATATCATTTAGAACATCATTTTTGCTAATGGACCAACAGCTGTGCTCTTGACCTTTAAGTCTAAATTTTTGCTTGAGACCTAAGTGGCTAATGATGTCTCAATAATGAACAATTATTGAATTAATGTATTATTTCTTTTAATTCTAAAGATGATCATTAAATAAAAACCTCATAGGTCAGATAGTATCTGCATTTTGTAAGTAGTTTGAATTTCTGTCTTATCTTTTATAGAATAGGAGTAAATGCCACCATTTATACTCTTAAGTACTAATTACAGTTTATTGTATTAATGAAATGAAAATTAAACATTTATAGTACCAGTGTAATTAGAAATAAGAATAATCAGTTACTCTTTCTGGATGATAGATATTTAGTAACTTTAGTCCGCATTTGACCTTCAGATACATGTGTATTGATGTTTCTCAAAGGGAGAACATATTTTTAAATCACTAGTGGCCTTTATGAAAATTGTAGGCATTGTTATTTTAAAAAATTTTTTTAATTCATTTTTATTGTTAGACTTATTGGGGTGACATCTGTTAGCAAGGATTACATAGGTTTCAGGCATACAATTCTACAGTGCATTGTCAACTTGATGTATAATAAGTTCACCACCTAATGTGACTTCTCTTTCCATCACCTTATATTTAGCTTCCCCTGCTCCTCTCCCACCCCCTCCCCTTTCTCCCCTCCCTAACCCACTCGTCCCCAAATAAACATTAAACTATTGATTGTGTCCATGGGTTATTTGTTCATTTCTTTTTTTCTTTGCTTTCAGTTTTATATTCCGCATATGAGTGAAATCATGCAGTTCTTTGTTTTTTCTGCCTGGCTTATTTCACTTAGCATGATGATCTCCAGGTTCATCCATTTTGTCGCAAATGGCAATATTTCATCTTTTCTTACAGCTGAGTAATATTCCATTGTGTATATGTACCACAGCTTCTTTATCCAGTCATCTGTCGCAGGGACCTTTGGTTGTTTCCATGTTTTGGCCACTGTGAACAGCGCTGCAATGAACATTGGGGTACATAAGTCTTTGCGGACAAAGGTTTTCAAGGGTCTAATATCTAAAATATATAAAGAACTAATAAGACTTAACAAAAAAACAAACAACCCAATTAAAAAGTGGGCAGAAGAACTAAACAGACACTTCTCCCATGAGGAAATACAAATGGCCAGCAGACATATGAAAAAAT